>ML292676.1:5678-93095 GCA_005239495.1 Nicotiana undulata | reverse complement strand
TCAAATTCATCGAATTAAACCTCGAAACTCTTAGAATTTTCTCAAACTTCATAAACTTCTAAAATTCCCATTTTTAATCCGAATCACGTCGTTTCAAGCCCGTTTCACACCAAAATTCACATATAAGACAAATAACATATAATAAACCTGTTCCGGGCTCCGGAACCTTAATACGGGCCTGGTAACACGGTTTTCACTTAATAATTCATTTTCAAATTCCTTTATTATTTCCAGAAAACAATTTCCTTTAAAAATTCATTTCTCGGACTTGGGACCTCGGAATTCGATTCCGGGCATACGCCCAAGTCCCATACTTTCCTACGGACCCTCCGGGACCGTCACATCACGGGTCCGGGTCCGTTTACCAAAAATATTGACCAAAGTCAACTTTATTCAATTATTCAATTCAAAAATTCCATTTTTATCAAATTTTCACATAGAAGCTTCCCGGCTACATGCCCGGATTGCACACGCATATCGAGGTGATATTAACGGAGGCTTTCGGGGCCTCGGAACACAGATTTAGCTAGAATTACTTAGGATGACCTTTTGGGTCATTAAAGTCTCCCATGAAGGGTGTTATGAGATTTGGGAAGAAGGGCAAGTTGAGCCCTAGGTATATCGAGCCTTTTGAGATTCTCGATAGAGTGAGGGAGGTAGCTTATAGACTTGCGTTACCTCCAGGGTTATCCTCAATTCATACGGTATTCCATGTGTCTATGCTCCGGGAATATCATGGTGACCCGTCCCACGTGTTACATTTCAACTCTGTCATATTGGACAAAGACTTACCTTATGAGGAGGAGCCGGTAGCCATTTTAGACCGGCAAGTTCTTCAGTTGAGGTCTAAGAGTTATCCTTCAGTTCGAGTGCAGTGGAAGGGTCAGCCCGTTGAGGCAGCTACTTGGGACTCCGAGTCGTACATGTAAGTAAGTATCCACACCTGTTTGCCAATTCAGGTAACTTTCTATGTCTGTTCGAAGACGAACGTGTGTTTTAGAGGTGGAGATTGTGATGACCCAAGGGGTCATTTTATAAATTTAGACTTCGTTCCATGCTTAATAATCATAAAAGACTAATTTTAAATACCTCAATTTGGGTGCGCAGTCCGGGCGTGAAGCCGGGAAGCTTAGTGTGAAAATATGAGAAATAATGATTTCTAGAATTTAAATTTGATTATAGTTGACTTTGGTCACATTTTTAGTAAACGGACCCGGATTTGTGTTTCGACGATCCCGGGAGGTCCGCCATAAAATATGGGACTTGGGCGTATGCCCGGAATTGAATCTCGAGGTCCCGAACCTTAGAAATAAATTTTTGAAAGAAATTATTTTGGTGAATTATTAATGAAATAAAGAAATGAATTAACGTTTGAAATTATTGGTATCGGGCCCGTATTTTGGTTCCGGAGCTCGATACATGTTTGTTATGATATTTAATCCATGTCTGCGAAATTTGGTGAGAATCGAAATTTATTTGACGTGATTCGGATGTCTGGTTGATAAATAGTGAACTTTAAGTGTTCTTGAGAAAAATAATGAGTTTTGATGTTTAATTCATAGTTTTACATGTTATTTTTATGATTTGATCGCACGAGCAAGTCCATATGATGATTTTATACATGCGTGCATTTTTGGTTTAGAGCCCCGAGGGCTCGGGTGATTTTCTGATAGGTTTGGGTTGTGTTGAACTCGTTTTTCTTATGCTTCGACGTCGTTTCTTGAAGCATAAATGATATCATAGTGAACAAATGAGCTCTGATTTCTGTTTTGAATGAAGTATTAGATCTGTATCGTAATTACAGACCCGTAGCAAAAGAATCATCGAATTTGGACATCGTATGAGGATTTTATGGTCATTTTACTAAGGTTGCCAGATTTTTCAGGTTAATTACGAAATTGTCACTGACGGCGTATTAAAACCTGCACTATTTGCAAATATTAAACCTACATATCTCCTTGAATATAAGGTCAAATTGAGTGATTCAAAAGCCTAACTTGACCAAAATTTCACAAGGAATCCATTAGAGACGAAAAGCAGTAATTGAGCAGTGAGTGACCTACGAAATTGAGGTAAGTGTTTGGTCTAACTTTGACTTGAGGGAATAGGAATCCCCCACTTGTTTGCTATGTGAAATTCATGTGCGTGGTGTATAGGTGAGGTGACGAGTATCTATGCACCACCCAATTTGCCTGGATCCCTTTCCCGTTCCCAACTTAATTGATTCTTGTCTTAATTGTTCTATGTCCATTATTGTTTCTATGACTACTTGGTCTTGTTATTTTATTGTTAGATATTGTTGTGGTTATTTTGAAAAGAGTATTAGTTGTTTTAGCTGGATTCCTTGTGGTACAAAACGGTTGAGCGGTTTGGCATTGTTTTTATTACATATATATAAACAATGCCAAACCGCTCAAACAATTCCTGTTGGTTCCATTTTTGATAATATTGAGGAAGTGATGAGGAATGCAATTTAACTGTTTTATCATTGTTGAGGTTTACGTGGATGTTTGGTTTCAATTGATTGTTGCCAATTGTTGTGGCAAGTGTATTAAAAGTGTTGGATGTTCTTTTGATTTTATCATGGTACATAAAGACTGATCTGGGTTGACATCGTTACGGTGTTTGCATATATTCTGGTTGGTTTTATTGTGAAATGATATTGGTTGAAGCTTACGAGCTATACTGTTTTCTGTTTGAAATTTGTTGAAATAAAAGTGTTGTGAAAGGCTTGGCCTGAACAGTGAAAGTTTTTGATGAATAAACAAAATTGGTGTGATAAGGGGGCTGTGACAAGGGGGTTGTGATAAGGGGTTTTGACAAGGGTGGATAATTGATTGTGATATTATGAATATATGGGATCGGGTTGCACGCCGCAACAAGACAATGATAAGGGAGAATACACATGTTTTACTGTTTATAAAATAAAGGCTGGAACACTCATTGTTTTATTGTCATTATTTCATACTCTGCTTTTACTATTATTTTAAAGTGAAACTTGTTCTGTTTACAATTTGTCGAGACATAAATATTGTGAAAGATTTTGACTTAAAAGGCGGTGATAAGGAGGATGTGACAAGGGGGTTGTGATAAAGGGGTTGTGACAGGATGGATAATTGATTGTGATACGGGTGAATAAATTGATGGTGATACTGGTGAATAAATTGATATGATATGTCTGGTGGGATCGGGTTGCACGCCGCAACAAGGAGCAATAAGGGAGGACAATTATATTTTTAATGATTTTCAAAAAAATAAATAAAGATTTGAAAACTACTATTTTATATTACTATATTTCATATTTTGGCACTACTTTTATTTAAAGTTAAAGTTGCGAAACTTGGAAATTATTTGAGAGTTGGTTATAGCTGAGGCCTGGAAAAGGCGGCTAAGTTATTTCATTGTTGTTGCAGTACTTAATGTTACGACCCAAAATCCATAAGGTCGTGATGGCGCCGGACACCACTGTCAGGCAAGCCAATAATTAAATGGTTAAGTTAAATTTCTTATTTTAGCATTTTTGAAATCATTACCTTTCACTTTATTACATAATAACTTAATAAAATCCGCTAAGTAAATACGATAGTCTAATATTTCATTTTTAATAAAATACATCCCATACACATCCCATAACCCGGTGTCGCAAGTGCATGAGAAAATTCTAAGAATTACAGAAATACTACAAAGCTTGTTCGAAATACAAATTGGACAAGGAATTTAAAACGAAAATAAATACAATATGAGGGCGACTCTATCGGCTGCGGGTCGTCTCCGGATGGTGCAGCTCGTCTAAGTCTCCAAGTCAGCCACATCGATGTGAAAGTACATGTGCAATAAAAATGCACAGCAAGTGTAGCATGAGTACGAAAACAACGTGTACTCAGTAAGTATCCCGCCTAACCTCAGAGAGGTGAGGTAGAATTAGACACTTGCTAGAAGTCAATTTAGTATAATCAAGTGAGACACTAAGAGGGAATATCATAGGCAATTTAATAAAATCAGGGATAAGTAATATCAACTTCTTTCACATTTAACACTTTAAATCTTCGTCATTTCAGTTGGCAATTTAAAACTTCATAGGCCAATAAACAGGTAATAATTATAGAAAATATGCAGTAATTATCATGCGCAAGAAATGCCGAGGGTCGAACGGTGCGGACCAACAATAATAAAATGTGCACTGCCGAAGGGTCGAACGGCTCGAACCATAGATGCATCTATTTTCTCCCGCTCTCGAATCGATCATGCGACGCGGTCATATATAAATAATAGGGCTATCCTACTCGCGAATCATACATGCGACTCAAGAACCCATAGATACACATATTCACACAATTAGTCCACATTTTTATCAAGAAAGCAGTTACTCAAGAAAGTGGTAAAATTCTCTTTTAAGGAACACGAAAATAGTATTTAAATCTTTGTCTGGAAATTTATTTGCCAAGTTTAATAATGTTTAACTATTATAACTTTATCAGGAACACAATTACCCACGGAAGAATCAATTCTCTTTTTAAATGATTACGAAAAGTAAACTCTAACCTTCTTAGGTAATCAATTACTAATTCGATAGCATTAACAATGTAATATTATTGGCAAGATCACAGGTACAACACGTAAGGCACGCTAGTGGGTCCTAGACTACCCGGACACAAGCCTAATAGTAGCTACGCACGGACTCCCGTCACCTCGTACGTACGTAGCCCCGAAAATAGTAGCACATAATTAATTAGTTCACCTATGGGGACAATTCCCCCTCACAAAGTTAGAAAGGAGACTTACCTCGCTCCGAAATTCCATAACCGGCTTCCAAGCCCTTCTGACGACTCCAATTGATGCACAACGCCCCAAAACTATTCAAATAACGGGCAAAACAATAAATATTCACTCTAATACTTGTAACAATTCAAATAATAAAAGTTCCCAACTCCGCACGAAAAGTTGACCAAAATGCCCTCGAGCCCACGTGCCTGGATTCCGAAATTTCTCGAAGATAAATTCTACCCATAAATTACTAACTCAAATATACAATTTTTTCTATTTCCATGCTCAAATTCATGGTAAAAGTCCAAAATTTCAAATTCTAGGTCTTCCCCAAAATCCCAAATTTATACTAATTTTACATGTCTAAATCCATGTAAGATCACATATTTAACTCAAAAATAGGAAGAAATCACTTACCTAGTGTTTCTTGGTGAAAATCCCTCCTTGAGCTCTCCAAAATCGTCCAAGCCAAATGAAAGAAATGAAAGAAATGGGCCAAAACTCGTTTTTAAAACAATTTGCCCTGGCTTCATCGAGTTGTACCTTTCGTTGTGCAAGTTGTACATCCTATTACAATTTTCCCCTGCTGTACAACTTCTGTTAAAACGCCCATAACTCCTTGTAGAAATATCCAAATGACAAACGATTTGAAGATTTAGAAACTAGATTTGAATATCTTTCATTTGATAAGTTGTACACCGTATAACGCTTTATATATTCCGATATATGAGCTTTCAAAGTTGGCTTCATGCATTAGTAAATTCTGTCGAAACTGCTTCACCAGCAATTTTCAATTGATCATAACTTTCTGATCAAATGTTCAAATCATGAATGGTTTAACTTTCTGGAAACTAGAATGCAAGGACTACAACTTTTATGTTTTGCTACGTTTCAGATTCCTTATAAATTTTGATATATATGCATCCCAAATCAGCTGCACGATGCACCAGTTGCTGTCCAAAAGTGCAACAGAAATTTCTGCAGTTTTTTTTTTGGTCCAAAATTCATTTCGTTAACCTTTCGAAATCCACCCGAGGCCCTCGGGACCTTAAACAATTACACCAACATGTCCCAAAACATGATACAAACTCGCTCGAGGCCCCAAATCACATCAAACAACGTCGAAATCATGAATCGCACCCCAGTTCAGGCTTAATGAACTTTAGAACTTGAAACTTCCACATTCGATGCCGAAACCTATCAAATCACGTCCGATTGACCTAAAAATTTTCACACAAGTCACATTCAACATTACGGACCTATTATAACTTCCGTAATTGGAATCTGACCCCGATATCAGAAAGTCAAACTCTCGGTCAAACTTCTCAAAAACCTTCAAATTTCTATCTTTAGCCAAATGAATTCAAAATGACCTACGGACCTCCGAATTCACTTCCGATCGTGCTCCCAACTTCAGAATTGCCATACAGAGCTATTTCCAAACTCAGAATCCTAAACGGACATCAATAACACTGAAATTCACTTCAACCCAGACTTATGAAATTCCTTCTAAAATGCTAACTTCCACAATATACGCCAAAACGCTCCCGGGTTATCCAAAACTCGATCTGAACATACGCTCTAGTCCAAAATTATCATACGAACCTGCTGGAATATTCAGATCCTGATTCCGAGGTCGTTTACTCCAAATTCCAGTCTTAGTCGATCTTCCAACTTAAGGCTTCTGAAATGAGAATTTTCTTTTCAATTTGACTCCGAACTTCCCGAAATTCAACTCTGACCACGCCTACAAGTCATAATACCTGGAACGAAGCTGCTCATGACCTCAAATTGGTGAACGACGTGCTAGATCTCAAAACGACTGGTCAGGTCGTTACACTTAATTATTTGTTTAGATTTCCTTCTTGCTTTATATTTATTGTCTCATTTATATTTTTCTTGTTCTTGTAGAATTGTTTTATTGTGTTATTGTATATATTATTATCACAGGTTATATGTTGTTAATGCCCCTCTGTAGCCTCGTCACTACTTCGTCGAGGTTAGGCTCGGCACTTACTCAGTACATGGGGTCGGTTGTACTGATACTACACTCTGCACTCTTTTGTGCAGATCCAGGTACTAGCCAGCAGTAGAGATTTTTAGAGCAACCATCTATTTATTCGGAGACACAATGTATATATGTCGGCGTTTGCAGATCCCGAGAGTCTTCTCCTATTTTTATAAAACTGTTTTATTATATTCAGAACAGCTACACTATTTTTTTTCAGCCCAGTATTTGTACTATTCTTTAGTAGTTCGTGAATTGTGACACCAGACTCTGGGGTAGTTCTAGATCTATTATATGATTAGTTCGTGGTTCGTTTTTATTCAATTGTTTATTATTTTATCTTTGGAAATCATTTAAATTTAGTTTACTTTAAATTTATTTATTGATGCTTAAGAAAATAATCAAGGGAAACTAGTGAATCGAATTCTAACATTGGCTTGCCTAGAAAGTGTGGTGTTAGGCGTCATCACGATCCCTAAGGTTAGGAATTTGGGTCGTGACATATCTCAGCATTATTTGAAGAAGTAGCAACAATAGATTGCTTTGTGGGGCGCCATGATATGACAGTACCTCCAAACACGTACCCGATTTGAGATTGAACTTTATGGGGATCAGATAAATAACTTGTATCTGCATAACCAATACGATCTGCACCACCTTTATTAGCATTAACAAGATACATAAGTGCACCAATTGCACTGAGATAGAGTATTTCAGGACCAAGGAGTTCCTCATCCTCTTATGGAAGTCGGAACATATTCTTATTCACTTCAAGTGATCGAACAAAATCATTGGTGTACTCAATGGGTGCGCTTTGTCCATGTAAAAACGTTTTAAGGCGCTTTCTGTATAGGCAACTTTGATGGATAAAGATCACGTATGCTAAATGTTCAATTTGCAGACTAAGACAAAGTTTTGTGTTTCCAAGATCCTTCATCTCAAATTCTTTCTTAAGATATTCAATTGCATTTTGGAGCTCTTCTGGAGTTCCAACAAGATTTAGGTCATCAACATAAACAATAAGGATAACAAATTCTGATGACATCTTCATTATAAAAATACTTGGACAAATAACATCACTTACGTAACCTTCTTTCAGCAAATATTCACCGAGGCGATAATACCATATGCGCCCAAATTACTTTGAACGGTACAATGTGCTTCAGGCATTTTAAATCCTTCAGGGATATTCATATAGATTTAATCAAATGAGTCATATAGGTTATGACTTGCATTTAAATGGCATGACTAGGGGTGTGCATTCGAATCGGTTTATCGATAAATCGAATCGATTATTTGTTATCGGTTTATCAATTTTGAAAATTTTCTTATCGAGTTATCGATTTCGATTTCGATTTTGTCCACTTCGGTTATCGGTTTATCGATAAACCGATAAGATTTACTAAAAAGACAACTATACCCTTATTCTATATAACCTTTCCTTTACCCTAACTTATTATTTCCATTTTCCTCTACCCTTGTTATTTCCTAATTTCCCCTACCCTATTATTTCCTCTTCACGACTTCACCCGTTCAGTTCAGGCGCCGCTTCTACCTTCTGAAGTTCCTCAAGATTTTCCCCTACCCTATTATTTCCTCTTCACGACTTCACATGTTCAGTTCAGGCGCCGCTTCTGCCTTCTGAAGTTCCTCAAGAGTCAAGTTCTGCTCAAGCCTCAACGTTTTTCGCAGAACTGTTCTGCTTCTTCCCCTTTAGAGCTCAAGACTCAAATTTTCTTCACTCAAAATTACTCATTTCTCGGTTTCTCCAACATATCTGGTAATTCTCTATCTCCAAATGGGTTCTCTCAGTAAATTTTTTCTGTTTGATAAGGGTAAATTACTAAATTTTATAGAAGCTATGAACGTGATCAGTAGAAAGGGCAATACAAATAAAAATTACATCTTTCAACAGTCAGAACCTAAATGCTTGAACAAAGCTTAATAAAACATGCAATAGAAATCACTGCCTTCTAACTTGTAAGTGTGAGTAGTAAGCTACTAGATCATATTATGCAATAGAATCATCGTCTTATCTGTATAAGTTGCATTTTTGGTAGAAAATCACAAAGCATTTGGATCTATGGACACCGAGTATAACAGGTTCAGGTAATGCTAAGAGCCAAATTTGTTGCACCTGTATCTGGCTATCTGACCATACTCTGTGCCTAAATTATTCCAAATTTGTTGCACATGTAGCTTTCATTCCAATTATTCTTGGATACATTTAAACAATCTTCAGTACTGTTTGGTTATATTGTTTGGTCGAGTTCAATCACCTCTTTTAGAATAATTACTTTAAGTTGATGCTGAAAGTATTGGGACAAACATGAGTCCAAATTATTAAGACATATCAATACAGTCAGTTTCGCATCATAAATGCCCTTTTATTCTTGAATTTCAGTTAAGTTTTTGTATTTTATTTTGATATGTAGATTCAAGAGCGAGGAGTGCTGACTTCGTCTTGCTTTGGTTCATTCAACTCGTTTAAGACTGTAAGTTACATTCTTCATTCACTTCACATGGATGAAAATGATAATATTGATAAAGTGGCTGATGAAAGTAGAGGTTCTGAGTCTACGGCTGCAACTACTCACTCGACAGCTACAAAACAAAGGAAAAAACGATCTCGGGCATGAGAATTTTTTGAAGAAAAAGTTGATGCTAAAGGAAATAATAAATATGCATGTAGATTTTGTGGACAAGAATATTTTGAGACAAAAGGAAAAAGTACGACACAAATGAATAGTCATATCGATAAATGTCCAAGAATCCTTATAAAGTTGAAAAAGGTCAAAAACTATTACAATATCAAACATTACCGGGGGTAATAAAGGTGGTCTTATTCCATGGAAATTTGATCAAGAAGAGTGTAGGATGGCTTTGTGTCGTATGGTGATTGTTGATGAACTTCCATTTAGTTTTGTTGAGAAGGAAGGCTTTAGAAACTTTATGAAAGTGGCACAACCTTGTTTTCATATTCCTTCTCGTACTACTGTTACACGGGATTGTTTTGCTCTTTTTAATGTGGAAAAAAAAATTAATGAAGTTTCTTAAAGGAACAAGTCAAAGAGTAAGTCTTACCACTGATACATGGACTTCTATTCAAAAAATTAACTATATGTGCATCACAGCCCATTTGATTGATAGTGAATGGATTATGCATAAAAGAATTATTAACTTTTCTCCAACTACTAGTCATAAAGGTGAAGATATGGCAAGGTGTATTATTGATTATTTGTGTGAGTGGGGTTTGCAAAAGGTTTTCACTGTCATAGTTGACAATGCTAGTTCAAATAATATGACCGTGGAGAAGTTGTCTGACAAATTTGATGATTGGGGAACCAATTCCATGAATGGTCAACACCTTCACATGAGATGCATGACACATATTGTAAATCTTATTGTGAAAGATGATTTAAAAGAGTCAGGTATTTCTATTGCTCGTGTTAGATGTGTAGTCAGATACATTAGACAGTCTCTTGCTAGGTTGAGGAAGTTTCAGGAATGTTGTGAAAGTGAAAATATTGTCAAGAAGTCTTTATGCTTAGATGTTCTTACTAGGTGGAATTCCACCTACTTGATGTTGAGAAGGGCTATTGAATATGAGTGTGCAATTAAAGAATATTCTGATCGTGATACCGGCTTGTCACGTTATCTTATGTTTGATGCCATTTCAGATGGAAAGCCTGTAGGTATTCTTACAAGAACTGATTGGGATGAGGTAAAGAGAATTGCACAATTTCTTGAAATATTTTATAATCTCACTTTGAAGGTGTCCGGGTCACTTTATGTAACATCGAATGCCCATTTTATTGAAATTGGTCAAGTTGCTGTTTACTTAAATCGATTAATAACAACTGAAGATGAACTTTTGAGTGAGATGGCATTAAGTATGTGGAAAAAATTTGAGAAGTATTGGGGTGAACCAAAAAAAATGAACAAAATGATTTTCATTGCTTGTGTTTTGGATCCTCGCTACAAGTTTACTACTGTTAGTTTTGTACTTAAGAAGATGTTTGGAGATGATGAAGGGACAATTATTGAAAAAGAGGTTCATACTTATATGAGTTCATTGTTTAATGAGTATGTCTCTAAGTCGGTTTCAAAAGATATTGGTGGTAAAGTTTCTACCTCTTTGCCAAGTTCTTCATTCAGCACAATGGAACCTTCAACTGGTTTAGGTGAATTTTTAGATGAAATAAGGAAACATAAAGCTGCAAGTGGAGGTGTAGATTCTAAAACAGAATTGGAAAAGTATCTTGCAGAAGATCCTGAAAATGAAAGACCGTACTTTGATATCTTGGCTTGGTGGAAGGTGAACTCACCTAGATTTCCTATTCTTGGTAAGATGGCTCGAGATGCGCTTGCTATTCCTATTTCAAGTGTGGCATCTAAAAGTGCATTTAGTACCGTAGGGCGTATTCTTGACCAATTTAGGAGTTCATTAACTCCTAAATTGGTTGAAACTCTAATGTGCCTTCAAGATTGGCTTCGAAGTGAATCGCTTCCTGTAAATGTTGAGGAAGATTTAGATTTTCTCGAGACACTCGAGGAAGGTATGTATATTTTAATTAATTTTATTGTATTGCTTAATATAGTTAAATAATATATTAATTGATTGACTTGTTAATATATATTCTGATTAGATTTTACTAATCTTGACAAAGAAGCTTCCACCGACGATGTTTGCTAANCATTTTAAAGCATTAGCAATGGCTGGTCTTTCTATTTCCTATCATTTTTGCTTATGTGCGTGTAAGTATTTTTGTGGATCTATGGTTTCTTTGTAGTTATGCAATGTTCCGTCACTTTAGTTGTTAGATCTTTTCTTAGCTTTATTTTTCCAGAGATTTTTTGTATCTAGTGTGGTAAGGAACTGACGTTTCTATGATTGTAATTTGGTAGAAGTTCTTTTGGTCAGTTAGGTAAGGAACTGAAGAATAATTAGTCTGCCTGAATTAATTGTAGTATCATTTGGAATGATACAGTAGTGATTAGTCATCTATCTCTATTAGCTATCCACTATTTATACATGTTTTACACATAGTATACATATATTAAGTCAGGGTACTAAACATGACAGCATCGCTTAGAGCTAGCAATTTTCTTATTGGTGGAATCCCGCAAATTTTCTTATTGGTGTAATCGACAACCGAATCGATAATCCCCAAAAATCGATAAATCGAAACCTTATTGAGACGATAACGATAAGCATATGTACAATAATCTCCTAGGCATGACATCTTCAGGTGTCTGGACTGCAGGTCCGATCCTCACAATCTTTTACAATATTGTGCACTATATTGTATCAAATATATCGCCGACGATCATTTTAGTATCGGTTCCCAAGCGACATAACCTGTTGAGATCTCATAAATTTCTTTATTTTCAGGTACCTGAACTTCTTCTGGAGTTTCATGAAATGTTATGTCGTGGGCTCTTCTAAAGCTCATTTCCTCCTTATTATGATCATTTGCTCCTATCCTTTTCAAGGATTGTTACCTTTGGAACCGATTGGTCTACCACGCTTCATGCGTATAGTAAACTCCATCCTTTATGGACTTTAATTTTAATAGAATCATTTACAGTGAAATATAATATTTAATTTTGGATCAGCAAATGCTTCTGGCATTTGACTTGAATTATCTTCTGAGTGAGGATCATACTAATGATAATTCGATTCATATACATACTTTTCAACTGCTTATTCCATCCCCCGAATGTTAGAAAAACTAACATATATCCCAAATCTTCTTTGCGAAACCTATCTTTGTGCTTTGTGCTAGAGAAATTGATCATATACCACGCATAAAAAATTATTAGATAGTTAACATATTTGGTTTCTAATCCTAAACCAATTGTGAGGGAAGGACTTATTATATATTGTTGGTCTGATGCATACAAGTGCTTTGTATGCAATTTAGAAAATCTTAGACCAACACATGAAGCTTTGTTCTCATAAGCAATAGTTTAGCCATTAATAGTAGGTATTCAATGCTAAACTAGCTTGGATATAAACCAACATCATCAAGATGAACTATCTTGATTTCATAATCAGAAAATTATGCTCTTAATTGATAAAAACAATTTCAAATGTCAAACTGCAGGTTGACAATAATTACACATGTAGTCATCTCATATATTCATCTATAAGTGGTTCACATGATAGGTGAATGAGCCCATATTCACCTTTTATATATTTCAGAATTCAGGGATTTTAGTCCCAACTTTAGCTGGTATAATCAATTTATTTTGAGAACAAGCAACACAAGAGAATTCGTGAAGAATCTTCTAGTTCTTCAGTATATGCTTATCTGAATTCTCAAATAGCTCATTTAAAAATGGCAAATGAAAACTTCAAGTTTATCATTGCATGTGCTATCTCTTAGTAAACTTCTGGTTTACCGTGGCTACTTTTGCCTCAGTAAAATTTCTGGTTTACAGTGACTGCTTTTGCATTAGTAACTTCTGGTTCACTGTGTTACATGATGTAGTACAAATTGAATAATAAGACGGGTAACTTCTCACATACATATTATTTTACCCCCTATGATTGTGGAAACAAGAAGATTTTCAATCTTCCAATCATTTATAGCCTTAATATGATAGTCACTTGTATTAGTAAACTTAAGGTTTACTACAACATATGTTTTGACCATAATCATATAATATGAATGACATATTTTTATATAAGCTCTTCAAGAGCCTTCATTTTTATCCACAGTCTAATATTATTCGGCCACTACTGGCGTCATGTGTCTTCTAGACAAACAATTATCTCTTCAGAAGTTTTTGATAAATTTTGTTCTACCAAATATCGCTCAGACACTTATGGTATTATGAGAGAAAATCATAATCAAATAAACAATATAAAGCTAAGTTAATTTATAAATGATGAAAATAATTTTAATATTTCTACCACAAACTTTGTGACAAATATCTCCTTCAAGGAGAAATACCATTAACATCTGAAATTTGGCAATCACATAGTCATTGCATCTTTTAAGGAAAGATGCACGAGTTGCTATTTCCTTCAGGAATCAATAACTGACCATAATATATTAATGTGGTTGCAGTAGAAAGCATTCTTTAGGAATGAATTTGCCTTATAATTACAATTAATAAGATTATCCAAGATGTTTTACGTACAACAGGTATGTGCGGCAATGATTTTTATGCCACAAAATAATATTAATAACTGTTATTCTAGCTCTTCAGGAGGTGAGTTGTGGTATTTCTTCATTCACTTCAGGGAATGAACATGTGCTTAAAAAAATAACTTTGAATAGCTCGTTATTTTGTTTAAGCACAGAAAGATACACTTTCATAATATTTTCCTACTTCGGGAGGAAATTTCAATTGTGTTACTTCTTCAAGAGCAAATTTAAAATACGAAATATTGAGTATATATTCTCTCAATCATATTACCTCTTCTGGAGGTGAATTGTAATATACTCACATTAAGAGCACATTCATATTTACAAGCTTTATTAATATTGTCACATTCACTTCAGGGAATGAATTAATATTATCAAAATTCTCTTCCTTTAGGAGATGGAACATAATTATCTTAACGTGCAATAACCACATTAAAATGTGATGGTGTCTGACCTCTTTTAATATATTTGCTACTTCAGGAGCAAATCGAGGTATGTATGTAATAGAGAGAAATTTTCTCTAGCTTATATTCATTGTAACCATAACAAGCCTAAATTATCACTTCGAGTGATCATAGGTATATACCACTTCTGGTGGTTAACAAAATTTTGTTACAATAAGATATACAAAGTATTGCCACTTCTGGTGGTCGTACTCTGTTAGAGTTCAAGTGAACCATAAAATTAAGTCATAACAAGACTTCAGGAAATATGCCACTGCCGGTGACTATATATTTCTTGAAAATTCCATACTTAGCCATCAATAGAGATGAAAATAATAAATCAAGGTCCCTTCTCGTAATATTTTTCTTCAAGAATAAATTTATGACATGAACTGCTAAGTGAACCAATTAGGCTCCTAGGACCAATGAACAAAAATCATACTGTTAGTAGCAAAAAATAGGAATGTCTGATATGAAGGAAGTATTAACCTTGTGAGTAGAACTCTTAATTATGGCGATTGGATCTGATTTATATCCATAGACTTTTGTTAACTCAACTCAACGGATAGTTAGAGTTAAGCAATATATGAAAGTGCAAAAATTAATGTCACGAGTCCTTTGCTACAAACCTACTTCAAGATAGCAAAGCAGCAATGGAAAATAATTTGTCGTTCATAAAAACAAAGTGTAAAACCTTTAAGCCAAATATGGAATCATTTCCATGCTTACTTTGCTAATGTGGAAATAAAATACAGACGAAAAAGAAATATCAATCGTTCAAACCGTTGTAAAAAGGGTAGAAATTCATAAATACAACAGTTTGATCTTACTTACATGTGAAAACCGATGCCTTTGGACGAGGATAACTATAGTAATACATCTTTCAAAGTATGTACTCAAGGCAGAGTCTCGTGCTGATAACGTGTTATAAAATAATTACTTTAAAGTAAATAAACCGAAGGCAAGTGTAGAGAGAGAGGGAGAGTGATATATTATTCAACTTTCAAACTAATGTACGTAATGAACTGAAAACTACTCTATTTATAGAAGAAAAGAAGCAATTGCCAGGTTTTTCAGAAAATTGCTGCAAGGTTTTTCTTCAGTTGCTTGTAAGCTGTCTGCATGAGTTGCTTACAACCTGCCTGTTTAATAAGAAACTGTTGCAAATCATTTCATTAAGTTGCTTGAAACCTTTATGTATCAGTTACTTGTAGATAAACTTTAACAAAATACTAAATAGATAATCTTCTTCAAAAAAATATATAGCGGATAATAAATGAACATACACAATATAATAATTTCATAACAATTGGGACCAATTTCATAGAGGCGATCTGATATTTTTAACGGAAAAGAGGAAAAAAGAATGGCGAGGCTGACATGGCACGATATAACAGGAAATTGGTAAACCCGGGCTACACTCTTTCTCATACATCTCATCCCAAATTCTCACGGTAGCCTCGCCGGAACTCCGACTGGTTCTTCTCCAACCCCATTGCCAAAACCCCAAAAAACAATGGACGATAGCTAAAAGCAACTCGAAACTCATCGCCGAACAAAACAAAGATAAAAAAAAAGGAGGGAGAAGAAAGAGTAAAGATGGGGAATAAGATAGCGAAAACGACACAAGCGTCGGCGATGGAGTACTACCTCCACGACTTGCCGTCGTCATACAATCTGGTGCTTAAAGAAGTTCTAGGTCGAGGTCGCTTTTTGAAATCAATTTTGTGTAAACACGACGAAGGACTCGTGCTCGTAAAGGTCTATTTCAAAAGAGGCGATTTCATTGATTTGCGAGATTATGAGCAGCGTCTCTCCAAAATCCGTGACATCTTCACCTCCCTTGATCATCCACATGTTTGGCCTTTCCAGGTTTGGTAGTCTCTTCACTAAATTTTGGCTTATTGGCTTTGAATTTGAATTTGAATTTGTTGAAGATTTATATTAGTAACATATTAGTTTACTAAATAATTTGAGGATTTCTTGATGGAAAATGTTGCAGTTCTGGCTTGAAACAGATAAAGCTGCTTATTTGTTGAGGCAATACTTCTTTAACAATCTGCACGATCGTCTTAGTACTCGACCTTTTCTCTGTGTTGTCGAAAAAAAGTGGCTTGCTTTCCAGGTAATATTTGTTTTTTTTAATCAAATCGCTATAATTATGGTTTCTCAAGTTGCATAGTCATATCATGTACTGCTACTTTTGCAGTTGCTTTATGCAGTGAAGCAGAGTCATGAACATGGAGTATGTCATGGTGAGATGACTCATGATATGAAATACTTATGACTTGCTCGGGCGTTTATTTTTCTGCTTAAAAGACTGGCATGGACTGTTGTTGCAGGTGATATCAAGTGTGAGAATGTGCTGGTCACTTCTTGGAACTGGCTTTATCTTGCAGACTTTGCATCGTTCAAACCCACTTATATTCCACATGATGATCCTTCTGATTTCTCATTCTTTTTTGATACCGGTGGACGAAGGCGATGCTATCTTGCACCCGAGGTTTGAATAAGTTGTTTCCTTTTGTTGTTTACTATGAGTAGTTTGATTTTAGATTATTCCTTGGCTTAATACAAAAGAAGTTTAATTTGAAAATTTGCGAGTCATTTGTTGATAGAAAAGCTGTATTTTCATGCAAAGAAACCATAGCATTTCAATTATAAGTTCTCTCCTGTATTTATGATAGTTATGAGTAGCGAACACTAAACATAACATAATTTCTAATGCTTAGTTGAAGTACTATTGTCAAATATAATTGAATGTAGTGTCTAATTTTTGAGCAATGGCAAATGGATTCTTGTGCATGTAATTGTCTGGCGAGGACAGTCAGACTTGCTTTACACTTGCTCCCACTGCCCAATTGCCGTCCAAACACAACCACCTTATACACTATTTTCCACTTTGGAGGGCAGAATCCGTGCCTTATGTCAAAGACTGACCCGTTCGTGATTCCAATCCAGTCTTAACCTTCATATACAGTGCACTGCTGGAAACACATATCGAGAAGTAGTTTTGTCAGTAGAAACTAAGTGTGAAGGGTACAGTGAAAAGGGACTAATGGTGATAAGTGTGCTAAAGAGCTTCTTGTTTAGACATTAAAAGTGAACTTTGGGAGACACCAATAAGCTTGAATAAGCAATAGTATGAATAAGCAATAGTATGCTAGAGGCATACTTGTCCCACACCCTCTCCCCTTCTTCAATAGATACGTTATTTTTATGCACCATGATGTCAAAGTAATTTCTGCATAAATGCCACCAATTTTCAGAGATTTTACGAGCATGGAGGTGAGATGCACGTAGCACCAGATGCTCCTTTGAAGCCATCGATGGACATCTTTGCTGTTGGGTGAGATTTTCACTTGAGTCATTATTCTGGAATGGAAGCTTACTTTACTGTTTCTCTCTTAAAATTACTACTAGTAAGATGCCCGAACTAAAACTTGTTCTGGAACTTTTTTCTAATTGTTTATATATCAACTCTTTATGTGGTGACTTCCCTCCAGTATTATATGTGTTGTGGTATCATCACGATGGCCACTGATAAGAATCAGAGAGATTACTTGCTAATTCGACACGAGTTACAACAATTGGTATATTTAGGAAAGATGAATTGCTCAATAGTTTACCTTTTTTATTTTTGAATTGATTTCTTGTCAAATGGAAAAACCTACAGAAAAGTCTCGTTGAGAAATCCTTTTTCTCTTGCAAGACTTTTGACTTTTGAGCCATATCAAACTTTTTAGGGACCAAGCGTCCTACATTTACAAGCAACTTCTATATATGTCTTACATACTATTAAAACTAGATAATTATCCAGTTATTTGGCAGCTATTCTAGCTGTCTCTACGAGCCTTTCTACCTAAAGTAGTTCACGACTAAAAAATTAGGATGTTTTCCATAACAATAAGAACAATATGTGTTTTCTATTGTACAAAAATAAATATAGTTGTTGCAGAGATATCTTTTTTCTCTTTAAGACGTTTGAATCATATCAAACTTTTATGGACTCATAGCTCCCTACTTTCACTAGCAATTCTATGTACGCCTTGCATACTATTAACACTTGCTGAATCTCCGGTTAATAGTCAGCTGTTTTCCAGCTGTCTCTGCAAGACATCCTACTAAAGTAGTTTGTGACTAAAAGAGAAGGATGTTTTCCTTAACAATGAGAACAATAATCAGTCATCATTAATTTAAGAGTCTCTCCTTTCAATAGATTAACTCATGCAATTACTAAATAGAATAATAAAACTAAATATAACAGTTTAATTGGCTTCGATTTTTTGGCCTAACTTGACTTGTATAATCCTTCTTTCGTTACCGCTGTACAACAACAAAGGTGATATCCAGTGTTGTAACAACAATAGGGGTATCGCGTTACTTAGTCATATCATGAAAGTTTGGGAGAGGGTGGTGGAAGTAAGGGTGAGGAGGGTTGTGTCTATATCTGACAACCAGTTCGGGTTTATGCCGGGTCGTTCGACTATGGAAGCAATCTACCTGATTAGGAGGTTAGTGGAACAGTACAGGGATAGGGACAGGAAGAAGGATCCGCACATGGTGTTTATTGACCTGGAGAAAGCATATGACAAGGTTCCTAGGGAGGTTCTATGGAGATGCCCGGAGACAAAAGGTGTGCCGGTAGCCTACATTAGAGCGATCAAGGACATGTATGATGGAGCTTAGACTCGGGTTAGGACTGTGGAGGCGACTCAGAGCACTTCCCGATTGTTATGGGGTTGCATCAAGGATCTGCGCTCAGCCCGTTCTTATTTGCCTGGTGATAGACGCACTGACACACTACATTCAAGGGGAGGTGTCATGGTGTATGTTATTCGCTGACGACATAGTTCTGATTGATGAGACCCGAGGCGGTGTTAACGACATGCTGGAGGTTTGGAAACATACCCTTGAGTCTAAGCGTTTCAAGTTGAGCAAGACTAAGACAGAATATCTAAAATGCAAGTTCAACGCCGAGTCGGGGGAAGTGGGCATGGACATGAGGCTTGGATCACAGGTCATCCCCAAGAGAAGTAGCTTTAAGTACTCGGGGTCGATTATCAAGGGGACGGTGAGATTGATGAGGAAGTCACACACTGTATAGGGTGGGGTGGATGAAATGGAGGTTAGCACCTGGAGTCATGTGTGACAAGAGAGTGCCTCCGTTAATCAAAGGTAAGTTCTATAGAGTTGTGGTTAGACATGCCATGTTGTATGGCACAGAGTGTTGGCCTATTAGGAACTCTCATATCCAGAAGATGAAAGTGGCTGAGATGAGGATGTTGAGGTGGATGTGCGGGCATACTAGGTTGGATAAGATTAGAAATGAAGTTGTTCGGGAGAAGGTGGGCGTGGCTCCTATGGAGTACAAGATGCGGGAAGCAAGGTTCAGATGATTCGGGCACGTGCGGAGGAGGAGCCTTGATGCTCCGGAGGTGCGAGAGTTTGGCCTTGCGGGAACGAGAAAGGTAGAGGGCAGCCTAAGAAGTATTGGGGAGAGGTGATCAGACATGACATGGCATTGTTGCAGATTTCCGAGGACATGGCCCTTAATAGAAAGGTGTGGAAGTCGAGCATTAGAGTTGTAGGTTAGGACGTAGTCGAGCCCGGGGGTGAGACTAGTTTGATAGGGGTGGCCTTACGTTTTCATAGCATCGGTTCTTATTCTCTAGTTTTGTTATTGCATTTCAACAATTCTTTAGTTTTATGATGCTGTTATTATTTCTTTGGTTTCTGTCTGATGGTACTAATATACTGTCCCTTCCCTTCTCTTCTCGTCTTTTCCGTCATCTTGAGCCAAGGGTCTTTCGGAAATAGCCTCTCTACTCCTTCAGGGTAGGGGGTTTGCGTACACACTACTCTCCCCAAACTCCACTTGTGGGATTTTACTGGGTCGTTGTTGTTGTTGTTATCTAGCTCAGGTATACATTTGTACTATTAATATCATTATCAATTAGTAGTAAAATCATTGCCTCTATTATTGACATAACTATTCATCCGTATTGATTCGAATTATCAGCAGATTGAAACATATAGCAAGTGTTTTGGACTTCTTAGGAAACTATTAAGAGAAGTCTGAAATATGTTATGATAGGACTTGGAAGTCCTGGACAAGGAGAAATAGGACTATTAGTTGCTTGAGTTATCACGAATTACTGAGAACTTAAATGAAAATAGAAATAAACTGAAAAAGAATTAGATGGAGGCCGTCGGTAAAACGAATAAATTATGTATATTTGCAAAAGCCTACACTGGCACTTTTGATGTAGTTAAGAACACAAGTCCGAGGACACCATAGTTCCATGTAAAGCCTACACTCTCCTTTTATGCATTGTTGAAGTAATGATGAAGTCAATAAGCTTATGGCTAGCTGTGTGCGGTTGCTGGATGGGTTTGCAGAAACTAATGCACAAATAGATTTTAATTTCAGCTTTTTGGATAGATGTCGTAGAGTATATGCTACTCACTTTTAGTATATCCAACCTACTTAAGGCACGTTCACCATCCTCAAGAATGATATGTTTATGGTGTACTTTTAGGAACTAATGTTACACAATTTAATATTTGGTAAAAATAAAAAGTTTGCTTTATGAAGAAGGAAAATTAACTATTATACGAATTATAGTTCCAACTGCAGGCATACGATAACCAATTGAAACTTCCTTATCTCATTGATGCAAAAATGAATCAGTTAAATATATAATGAAGAAAGTTTTCTGTGCCAAAGTGTACTTGGTGGGGACCAGCGGAATGAAGAAAAAACATTCAACTTTTTGACGAAATGGTGTAGTTTCTGTGCAATAAAGAGATTACTTGCAATTATATTGGCTTGTGGTCTTTTATGTCTAACAGGATGGGAAGAATATCATACATGCAGGGGATATTGTTGAATATTAATCCCCCATAATGAGTATTTGAGTATTTGAATATTGTCTACATTGCACCAGGTGTGTTATTGCTGAGCTTTTCCTCGAGGGCCAGCCGTTGTTCGAATTATCTCAACTACTTGCTTATCGCAGAGGACAATATGATCCCAGTCAACTTCTGGAAAAGGTATCCCTTTTTTTTTGTTTTTTTGTTTTGTTTCCTAGTTTAGCATTTTTCTTGTTCTTACCTTTCTTATGGTATTGTACCACTTTAGTCCTTGAATTCTGTTCTTGAATTCGTTGTTTTGGAACATGACTTAAGTATTACTCCCTCCAGTCCACAATAAGTGACCATTTTACCTTTTTATTTTGGTCCAAAATAAGTGTCATTTTACATAATCAAGAAGGAATTAATTTTATTTTTCCAAAATTTGCCCTTATTTACATATTCCAATATATCAAGGTAACAATTAATTAAGGTTAATCTAGTGAATTCATCTTTTTTTCTCTAGGAGTTTGTATTTCCTTAATGGGTGTGCCAAAGGTAAAATGGTCACTTATTGTGGAGCGGAGGGAGTAATTTTAAAGTTATGCACAAAAAAGTTCCGTTAGGAGTTATTCTCGTTCTACAAGATTTTGCAACTTTTTTTGTTTTTGTTTTTGTTTTTGTACAGAAGGGTTTCAAAACTTGTAATCCTCTTGGCATCATCTTAGTGCCAAGTTTCTATGTATCTATTGTAATACAATACTTTACCAGCTCAAAATCTAAAACAAAGAGTTACTATCATTCTTTGTCAATTTTTGTAATTTTTCTGATAGATGCTTATTCATTTTCCTTAATGCAGATTCCAGATTCAGGAATTCGGAAGATGATTCTTCATATGATTCAATTGGACCCAGAGTCACGGTGTTCTGCTGAAAGCTATTTGCAGAACTATGCAGGGGTTGTGTTCCCGAGCTACTTCTCACCATTCCTTCATAACTTCTATTCCTTATTGAATCCCCTCAACTCCGATGCGAGGGTAAGATTGTAAGTTTACATCTAGTGTCTCTCTTGGTCGCCCCCTCCAACATTTGTACTCAGTGGCCAAATTGCTTCTGTAGGTTCTAATATGCCAGACCTCTTTTCAAGAGATCCGTAAACAAATGATGAATGATAAGCCTGGTGAGGGGAGCTCTCCTGCTGCTAGTCCACATTCACTTCCTGCCAGTCAAACGCCGCAAGAGAGTGGCGTGGACAAAAATCTGAATTTAGTGTGGGACTCCTCGAATAAAAGAGAGGAGATGGAGAAGGGCTCAGTTCATGATCGCTTTGATCTTCTTGGCAACATGAACACTTTGCTTAGGGATGCGAAGCAAAATAATCAATGTCCTGCTGTGAAGCCAGTGCTGGAGGATATAGCCAATACTTCATATTCTCAGAACCAAAGACAATGTCACATGCTATCTCCGTGTGAACAAATCTCCATCGGCTCCAATTCTTTTAAGAGAAGTCACCATCCCTTCTTAAAAAAGATCACCATGGAAGATTTGACTTCTTTGATGTCTGACTATGATAATCAGTCAGACACTTTTGGTATGCCTTTCTTACCATTTCCTGAAGATGTAATGAGCTGTGAAGGAATGGTGCTGATAGCCTCACTGTTGTGTTCCTGCATACGCAATGTCAAATTGCCTTTTATGAGAAGAGGTGCTGTATTACTGTTGAACTCTTGTTCCATGTACATTGATGATGAAGATCGCTTGCAGCGAGTACTTCCGTATGTCATAGCAATGCTGTCGGATCCAGCAGCAATTGTTCGTTGTGCTGCCTTAGAGACTTTATGCGATATTCTTCCTTTAGTTAGAGATTTTCCTCCAAGTGATGCCAAAATTTTTCCAGAGTATATTCTCCCTATGCTTTCCATGCTTCCTGATGACCCAGAGGAGAGTGTTAGGATTTGTTATGCCAGCAATATATCAAAACTTGCACTAACTGCTTATGGTTTTCTGATTCACTCAATAAGCTTGAGCGAGGCAGGTGTTCTAAATGAAATAAATTCATGCCAGAATTCATCAATATCGACCTCTGACCGACCAGTACGGCCACAGAGTCTAAACAGTGATACACAACTTGCTCAATTAAGGAAGTCAGTTGCTGAGGTTATTCAAGAACTCGTGATGGGCCCAAAGCAAACTCCAAACATCAGGAGAGCACTATTGCAAGATATTGGTAACCTTTGTTGGTTTTTTGGACAGAGGCAAAGTAATGACTTCCTGTTGCCCATTCTCCCTGCTTTTCTAAATGATAGAGATGAGCAGCTCAGGGCAGTATTTTATGGGCAAATCATATACGTCTGCTTTTTTGTTGGACAACGAAGTGTGGAAGAATATCTTTTACCGTACATTGAGCAGGCATTGACTGATACAACTGAGGCTGTAATCGTCAATGCACTAGATTGCTTGGCCATTCTCTGCAAAAGTGGCTTTCTGCGCAAGCGGGTCCTGCTTGAAATGATAGACCGTTCTTTCCATTTGTTGTGCTACCCTAGCCAATGGGTAAGGAGGTCAGCTGTCACCTTTATTGCTGCCAGCAGTGAGAGCTTAGGAGCAGTTGATTCTTATGTTTTTCTTGTCCCAGTAATAAGGCCCTTCCTTCGTAGGCAGCCAGCATCTTTAGCTTCAGAGAAAGCTCTTGTCTCCTGCTTGAAGCCACCAGTTTCAAAAGAGCTATACTATCAGCTTGTGGAAAATGCGAAGAGTTCAGATATGCTGGAGAGACAGAGAAAGATATGGTACAATTCACCTCCTCAGTTGAAACAATGGGAAACTGTAGATTTACTTGAGAGAAGTAGCAGCGAGTTGGATCGAATGAAGTACTGGTCTGGCAGAAAACATGATTTTCCTGGTTATAAATCAGCTGGTGATTTAACAAAACCAATTGATTTTACTGAAAATGATGATAATGAGACCAAGGTAAAAGCTGTGGGAAGCTTAATACAAAATCCTTCTGGCATAATGGATAGTTGTGATCGCGTCCCTTCAGAAAAATTACAGCTATCTGGATTTGTGTCTCCACAAGTCGGTGGTATGAACAGCTTTATTGATAAATCATCTGAAGGCATTCCTTTGTACTATTTTAAGGAGGATAACAAGAAATTAGCAGGCACTGGTGCAGCAGCCTCTGATTCCTCATTGCCATTTACTTCCCTTGGATTTGGTTCTTCATCTTTGCCTTGGATGGATCCTGTAAACAAGTCATTTAATTTAGCAAATTCAGTTCCAGCACCCAAGCTCGTGTCAGGTTCGATAAGCATTGGCAATAGTTCCACACTGTTGCGGAGAGTTGTACATGAAGTGGAAGACAGGGAAGCTGATCAAGCAGCTTATGTGAATAACAAGTTTCAGGATGTTGGGTCTGCTACAACTAAAGCGGGTACCCTAACAATGGAAGACAACGCAGCTGCAACAGATAGAACTGATTTGTCCTCTTTTGCCAAAACATCTATGATTACTGATTCAGGATGGAGGCCTCGTGGGGTTTTGGTTGCTCACCTCCAAGAGCACCGTTCTGCTGTTAATGATATATCCATCTCAGCAGACCACAGTTTTTTTGTTAGTGCATCTGACGATTCTACTGTTAAGGTCTGGGATTCTAAAAGGTTGGAGAAGGATATTTCATTCAGGTCAAGGTTAACTTATTCTTTAGAAGGAAGCCGAGCTTTATGCGTTACAGTGCTTCAAGGTTCTGCTCAAGTTGTTGTTGGAGCATGTGATGGAACAATACATATGTTCTCTGTTGATTATATCTCTCGTGGACTTGGTAATGTTGTCGAAAAGTATTCTGGTATTGCAGATGTGAAAAAGAATGAAGTGGGAGAGGGTGCCATAGCAAGCCTCTTGAACTACTGTTCAGATGGTGGTGCCTCAAAAATGATTTTGTACAGCACCCAGAATTGTGGTCTCCATCTGTTGGACACAAGAACAGGCTCACATGCCTGGAACACCAAAGTTTATCCCAAAGAGGGCTATATATCATCTCTAGTTGCTGGGCCTTGTGGAAACTGGTTTGTATCAGGTTCCTCAAGGGGTGTACTTACACTTTGGGATTTGAGGTTCTGCATACCAGTTAACACGTGGCAATATTCTCTTGCCTGCCCAATTGAGAGAATGTCTCTCTTTCTTCCTCCTCCTAGTACATCATTGTCTGCAGCAGCAAGGCCCCTTGTTTATGTTGCTGCAGGTTGTAATGAAGTTTCTCTCTGGAATGCAGAGAATGGGAGCTGCCACCAGGTAATGTTGAATTATATTCTTAAGAAAAGAAAGCTTGGCATAAGTGCTTTTATTTCCGAATACTAGTTGGTAAATGTGGTCAATTTTTCAGTCTATATAACTTGATATTTTCCTTTATCTGGTTTAAGCGACATCCAATATAGATATACTTGAAGTGGCTACCATGTCTGGGATTTGAGATTCTTATAAGGGAAGAGTGCCACGTCTGAACTCCTCTCTCTCTCTCTCTCTGGCCATTCCAGTTTTAGTTTCCTTTTATACTGAAAGTGTTTGGATAATGAAGTCTTTGTCAACGCGTCTTAATTTCTTGGTGAGAGCTGATAGCTGATATATGTTTAAGAAATTGGAAAAGTCCTGCTTGAATTGTTTGTCTTGGATGTAAATTTTGAATTTGAAATTCATTAGCACATATGGTCTTGTATAAAATATGGATGGTTGGCATGTGTAACTATCATTTAAGATGAGCCAATGTTCTTCGGACATGCTATGAATCAAAAAACATGTCTCCTCTCTTGTGACTTTTTCTGGATTTTTACAATTTTGAATTTTTTTACTGCAGGTATTGAGGGTAGCAAATAATGAGAGTGAGGCTGAGAACTCTGACTTACCTTGGGCTCTGGCGAAGCCATCAAATAAGGCTAATCCTAAACAAGATCTAAGAAGAAATAGTGGTTCAAAGTACCGAGTTGATGAATTGAGTGATCCGCCTCCTCGCCTTACTGGCATCCGTGCATTGCTTCCATTACCTGGTGGTGATTTGTTAACTGGGGGTACTGACCTAAAAATACGTCGTTGGGACCATTGCAGGTTTTAGACTGTTTCTCTAGCTCTATGTTAAATTAACCGACTTTTAACATATAATTTAACGAGGCTATTGCATATTTCAGCCCAGAACGAAGTTACTGTGTTTGCGGACCATCTATAAAGGGGGTAGTTAATGATGACTTTTATGAGACAAAATCTAGCTTTGGCGTACAAATAGTGCAGGTATGTGATTTATCATATAAATTGAGCAGGATCTACTTCTTCCTTTTGCAATGGTGACTTGGTGAGCTTGTCACATACCATCCTTAAATGGTAGACTTGGTGTGGGTGTTATACTGATTTTTGTGCTCAATTTATATCAAGAAAAACTTCGGAGAAATGAGTGGAAATTATTCGAGAACCATCGTAGAAACAAGAACTTAGGGAGAGCTTGGAACAAGGTTTTCTGCCATTGAACTTTCCTGTGCAACACGTCCCCAGTGCTATAAAGGTTGATATCTGGAATTTGCTGGCTGAAATGAAAAATGAGAATTGTGCTTAGAGGGTTTTATGATGGTAGGGGTTGGCTGTATGATTTGAAGCAGCTATATTTAGAGGATATCAGCCAACTTGCCTGAAATCTAACTTAGTATTCTGCTTTTGGTGATGAGTCACAAAATGTTCCTCTGATGCAGCTACTAGATAACTATTTCATTTGAAAACAAACAGAAAATCTATATACTTACCGATGAAACGAGAAATTAAAGGTATCAACTATCAGAATAGCCAATTTGTGCATCAGATAAGTAAACCATACTCTTTTGAATTAACTTCGGGAGATTTCCACGAGTGACGAGACTGTCATCCTTGCCTCTTCATCTCTCTTCTCTCACTCCATCTACCCTGAGTTTTCTTTATACATGCTTGTTCGTAATGCGTGAGAAATTTACAGTTCCCTTATCTTGTGATTGTTGGACTAATATCTAGCGTTACTTGTGTCATAAAAGGAGGCGAAGAGACGACCTTTGGCCACCAAACTAACGGCAAAGGCAATCCTTGGAGCTGCTGCTATTGATTCTGCGGGGTGCCACCGTGATTGTATTCTCTCTTTGGCTTCTGTCAAATTAAATCAGAGACTTCTGATATCAGGCAGTAGAGACGGAGCTGTTAAGGTTTGGAAGTAAAGGAACCTCGAGATACTGTATATTATTGTACATATTTAGAGTCTGTAAATTATGTAGCTAAAGAAGGGAGATCCCTGTGCAGTAAGCAAAGTCCATTAGCTGGCCCTCTTCGACTTTTTTCTAGTAACTTGATTTGTACAGTGATGCTGATAGAATAGCATGGAACTTTATTATATTGGATAGATGATTAAAACCTCATTTCTGCTGAGATATCACGGCAATTACAGAGCATTGACACCGTTCATCTGAATTTTAGGTGCTGTCGAATTGCAGTGTCTTACCTCTCATTATGTTTAGTTTTTCTTATTAGATGAGGGTGAGAATATTTTCTGAATGTCAGAGCAAATTAGTGCTTATTGGTTGTAATTGCTGGAGTTTGAAAATGAGATTCAGCAATTAATTCATGGTAGTCACTAAAGCCTTGTGCACCAACTTTTCTTGCATTTTTTATCCATTAAACGATGAAATACGCAGCGCTTTCATGCAGATTATGCACATATTGCAAATGATTCATTTGGGAATGTGTTTCTATGAATGTGAAGCGTGGCACAAAGATTCTTAAAGCATTTTTAGCTTTATCAAACACGTAAATAAGCTGAAAAATACTTATAAGCTAGTTTGACCAGTTTATAAGCTTAGTCAAACGGGCTCTTAATATATTCTATTAACATAAGACTAGGTTTTTCTTTACATAGCTATACAAGAAGTTATTGATACCTAGTAATACCTTAACCTAAAAAATTTGTTGACAAAGTTATTTATTAATTGAAGAAAAGGACGCTTCCAGTTGCATGTTGTATTTGAAGAGGAGACCCGATGAAGTAACTCTGCAGAACCAATTTATGACAAGTTAAAAACAAAAGAAGGCATGTAAAATGTTACTCCGTAAGTTTTAGGACCTGTTTGGCTATAGATTTTGTCAAAATAAACTTGAGTTTTATTTGGCAAACACTTGTTTGACCATAGATTTTGCCTATATTTTGGCAAAATTCCAAAAAGTTTTGGGCCAAATCCCTAATAATATACATGTTTTTTCAAAATAAATTTGGGAAATATATTTTGAAAACGTATGTCCAAACACATTTTCATCTTCAAGTCAAACTTAACGCAAAACAAATTTTTCAAAGCAAATTTGGGAATCCATTGCTAAAACGCAGTAAATTTTAATAGCTTTTGTACATCCCTCGCTGTCTCATTCAACGAATCAATTAAGAAAATAAAAACAAACACAATCTAAGTTTTATACTTGTTTGACCCAAAATTTAGATCCGGATTAAACCAATTAGATTAAGATAAAGTAGAGTCAATCTTAGCTAATATTAATATCCAAAAGATATGTTAACCGATTTAGTAGTAGATAATATGTATGCTTGACAGAATGGCAATGAATGTGGACAACACTAACAACATTCAATGACTCAAAAGGAGGAGGATAGCATGAAATAACAATTAATAGCAATGAAAATGGCGTTGAAGTAAATAATAACATATAAGTCACCCGAAAAGGAGTGAGATATGTTTGTATTCCTTCCGACAATGATGAATGATTGATGAGTCTCCAAATATTCAAGTTGTTCTTGGATCTAGTGGAAAAGTTATGCAAGAATCTTAGTAAAAAGATATTTCTAGTGTTCTTGCAATAAAGACAAATTCTCTGTATAAAGTCAATGTGTTTTTCTACAAGTGAATATCTTATGTCCCCTTTCCTTGTCTCTTTCTATTTATACGGAACATATACCTAGAATATCCTAATAGTACAGGTACAGAGAATATTCACTAGAATATTCTCCTCCGATGTTTTATCCTAAAACTAGTCGTTATTCACTCTATTTACGGTGAGTGCTCGACCTCGATATTAATCTTCACTGACTATTTGATCTCGATCTCGGGTGACTCTTCGACCTTGGTTTTCAATAGCTTCTTCGGCCCTGCCCCGCCCTTCAGTTCATAAGAGATTGCTTTGATATCGGGCATGCCTTTAACGAAGTCGCATTGGCGACAAGTGACAGTCCGCGAGGGCCTCCTTAATAACATGGGTTGATTGTGTCAAAGGTAATTGTTAGACCCATATAATACTATATTGATATTAGAGTTTTATAGTATCTCTATAATTTTTATATTTTTCGCGCAATCTAATTATTTATTAATTGTAGGTTAGATTTAAGAGTCTAATAAATAAATAGCAGAATTTTTACTCCTCTTAAAAATTGAAGGGTGTAACTACTCCCTTAATTACGTAAACTTTATGACCAAGTAACTGCAAGGTTACAAAATGTCAAATTGTGATTATACCCATATATTTAAATTCAATTATAAGATGATTTTCTAATTATGTTTTTAGGGGTCGTTGGCACGTGGGATAAGGTGAAATAATGTATGAAATTAAATTTATATCATTTTTGGTTTGACGGTGTAAATTTATTTAGGATTATAATTCTGGGCTAATTTAGTCTAGCACCAAACGATCCCTAAGACGTTGGAGTTGGAGCAGCGCAATCAGGGACGCAGTAGCTGCGTGGCAGGTGGATTTGGTCAAATTCGTTGACGTAGTAGCTACGTTGGTCGTACTATCATTTCTTACTATGTGGTTTTGCTATTCGTTCCCTAATTTTAAAGTGAAGGCAGGCAGAGGTCAGAGATCTCAGAAGTCCGGGAATCGAAACTGATTCATTCGCACGTATAAATATAAAACTATGATAAATATTTAGTTGTTATTCCTGAAAAAATTTATCCATACGAGATACCGTAGTAAATATATTTATTTATTTAGTACTCTATTGAAAATAAGTTTTTTGAATAAGTTTATTATTTTAGTACTCCGTTATGGATAAACATTACTTTGATGGAGGATTCTCAATATCTGGTACAATAACAGCTTACAAGCAGCTTGCAGTAGCAACTTACACAGTAGCTTGCAGTAGCAACTTACAAGCAGCTTGCGCAGTGGTTTACACAACAACTTCCTTTCTTCTATAAATATAGGAGTTTTAAGTTTATTATGTACATAAGTTTGAAGTTGGATATATCAGTTTAATGAAACAAATTTCCCACAATTAGGTGGAGAAAAAAAGGAAATCAAGAGAGAAATTATGTGAAAAGTTTCATCATTATCTCACTTTGATCCACGTACCCCTATATGTAATCAGGATGTCCAGAAGATCATCCATTTTCACAATATAGCAAATCAAATGCCAGACGCATTTACTGATTTGAAAAGGATAACTAAGTCATATATCCCTGCAGAGAATGTGCCTATCCGAATTAATGTCCCAGCAGGACCATCTACTAGCATGAGAGCTAGTGAACCCAAATCACGCCTGAAGCGTGGTAGGCCTTTGGGTTCGAAGGATCGAAATCCTAGAAAAAGAAAATCGACAAATGATCAAAATAATTCTATGAAGGGGTCTCTTGAAGAGACCCAAAATCTGATCAGTTCTGAGATTCCTGAAGAAATCAATGAACCCGAGACTCAAGTGAGTGAGGAACTTTTAATAAGTTCTACTGGTGATGAGATTAATTTAAATCGATATGAAATAGTGGTGGATAATATTTTTGCATATACTGTTGCACTTAACATTATGCAAGATAGTGAAAATCTTGAACCCCGATCTGTCAAATTTTTTTTACAAAGATCTGATTGGCCAAAATGACAAGAGGTAATTCGATCGAAATTGAAGTCACTTGCCAAGAGAGTGGTCTTTGGAGCAGTTGTCCAAACACCTGACGGTATAAGCAGTTGGTCATAAATGGCCATTTGTACGAAAAGGGAATGATAAAAATGAAGTTAAAAGATACAAGGCTCGCCTTGTCGCACAACGATTCTCACAACGACGACTGGAGTCGATTATGAAGAAACATATTCACCTGTTACGGATGCCATAACATTTCAATATCTCATCAGTTTAGCCTTACATGAAAGGCTTGAAATACATCTAATTGATGTGGTTACAACTTATCTGTACGGGTCACTTGATAATGAAATTTAAATGAAAATTCTTGAAGGATTTAAAATGCCTGAAGCATATCCAACATCTCGAAAAATATACTCAATCAGATTACAAAAACCTTTGTACAACAATCTGGGCGCATGTGGTATAATCACTTTAGTGAATATTTGTTGAAAGAAGGTTATATAAATGTTGTTATTTGTCCATGTATTTTAATTAAAAAAATGACTTCAGAATTTGTTATACTTGCTGTTTATGTTGATGACATAAATCTTGTTGAACTCCAAAAGAGCACCAAAATGCAATTGAATATCTTAAGAAAGAATTTGAGATGAAAGATCTAGGAAAGACAAAACTTTGTCTTGGTCTGCAAATTGAACATTTAGCAGACGGGATCTTTATCCATCAATTGTCCCACACAGAAAGGGTCTTAAAACACTTTTACATAGATAAAGTGCACCCATTGAGAACACCAATGGTTGTTCGATCACTTGAAGTGAATAAGAATTTGTTCCGACCTCCAAAAGAGGATGAGGAACTCCTTGGTCGCGAAGTACCCCATCTCAGTGCAATTGGTACGCTAATGTATCTTGCTAATGCTACAATGCATGACATAACATTTTCTGTTAATTTACTATCAAGATATAGTTCTTCTCATACACGAAGATATTGGAACGGGATTAAGCATACATTGCGATATTTAAAGGGAACTCTTGATATGGGTTTGTTTTATGCTAACAAATATAGTGCAGATCTTGTTGTTTATGCAGATGCAGGTTATTTATCTGATCCCTATAAAACTTGATCTCAAACTGGGTACGTGTTTACATATGGAGGTACTGTCATATCATGGCGCTCCACAAAATAATCTATTGTTGTTACTTCTTCAAATCATGCTAAGAAAATAGCTATTCATGAAGCAAGTAGGAAATGCATATTGTTTAGATCAATAATTCATTTTATTCGAGACAAATGTGATTTGGAATGTGAGAAAAGACCCACAATTTTATACAAAGAGCATGATGCATGCATAGCCCAATTGAAGGGAGGATTTATAAGGATATACAACGAAGAACATTTCACCAAAATTATTCTACACACGATCTTCAGAAAAATGGTGACATTGATGTGCAACAAATCCGTTCAAGTGATAATCCGGCAGATTCATTCACTAAATCTTTGCCAAATTCAAATTTTGAGAAGATGGTATACAAGATTGGAATGCGAATACTCAAATATTTGAAACAAAGTTTTCATCAGGGGAGTAAAATACGCGTTGCACTCTTTTTTTCTTACTAAGGTTTTTTCTCACAGAATTTTCCTTAAAAGGTTTTTAACGAGGCACCTAGCAATGCGTATTACTAAATATGTGTACTTTTTTTCCTTCAGTAGAATTTTTTTCTCTCACGGGGGTTTTTCAAGTAAAGCTTTAATGAGGCACATTATCTTTTAATGAAAATCAAGAGGGAGTGTATATATATATATATATATATATATATATATATATATTATGGATGTTCATTTAGTATTCTGTTGTAAATAAGCTTACTGAAGAAGTTTATCCATATGAGACACCGCTGTAAATATGTTTATCTATTTAGTACTCTACTGAAAATAAGCCTCTTGAAGAAGCTTATCATTTTGGTACACCGTTATGGATAAACATTACCCCCGGTAGAAGATTATATATATCTGGTACAGTAGCAACTTACAAACAGCTTACACAGTAGCTTGCAGTAGCAACTTACAAACAACTTACACAGTAGCTTGCAGTAGCAACTTACAAGCAGCTTACACAGTAGCTTGCAGTAGCAACTTACAAGCAACTTGCAGTAGTGGCTTACACAGCAGCTTCCTTTGTTCTATAAATAGAGGAGTTTTCAGTTTATTATGTACATCAGTTTGAAGTTGAATAATATATCAGTTTCTCTCTATACTTGTCTTTACTTTACAGTCTTTATTGTATAACACTAATTACCCTATCAAATCGAAGATTTTAGTATTTGTTACTGTATTTTGTTATTTAGTATCAGAGGCTGATACAGAATTTAGATCATGTGAGTTCAATTTTAAAGATTTTTAGCATTGAACCCATTATATTTTTAAAGTTATGGGTTCAGACTTACCATTTGTTACAATTTTAATGAATTTTTATACATAAGTTTATGCTCAACGATGAAAGTATTGGGTGCAGATGTACCCAACGGGTATACTTTACATCCGCCTCTGTTTAGTATGATATTGGATTTAAGTTATTAAATTTTTTGGTATTAAGTATGATATTTGGTATTTAAAAAAGTAATACCGACGTAACAATACAAACCAAAATATGTACTACTAAGTTAGAATATTATTAATTATAATATACTAAATTATACAATATTTTTCTTTCGCATTCATATTGAGGTTGGTATTTCTTGATTATATTCTCCAAGTTAAGTAACTAACTATACGCAAGTAACAAGAGATATGATCAATAATCAAATTTATTTCTTTTATATACTTTTTTCCTCTCTAAGGTATTAATACTTGCTGGTTTTGGGTAATGATTTTATCAATGGTCAGATGAGCTTAGAATATATTTTTTAAATTTTTGTGAGTGCTTTAATTAATGAAAATATTAGAGTCTATGATCTTATGTATTAGTTATATTCAAGCCAAACATATTTAAGTTATCGGATCGAATAAAATTAAAATAAAATAAAAAAAATCGAATCATATTAAATATAATTAGGTATGATAACAATCTAGTATAAAAACTCAGATTGAAATATTTAAATATTGACCAACACCCTTGCGTATACAGCTTCAATTGGGTGATAGCGCGAGGTTTTGATAAGAGGACCACGTGGTTTTCAAATGGGCAACATGTGGAAGTATGCATGACAATTGACAAGGAGCGGGAAATATAGCGCATTTTACTTGGCTGAATATCTGCTCTTCTGTCTGCCAATTGTGTACTTTATCAGCTACCCATTAATTACCTTATTCGGCGTGCACAACAACTCTTCACTACTTGTATAAGACGAAAAGGCCACTGTTGGAGTTTGGGTTACAACTCCATCGGTGCCGCCTCAATAATTATAGCGCAACTTTATTTTTATGTGGTTAATGATCGGGCCGAGCGTAATTTGGACAACTCCGAAATTCGAACCAAAATTTGAATCTTTTAGGTTTTTGGTTTGAATTTTTGGATTATGGATTAAAGTTTGGATTTTATTTTTTTAAATTTTGAATTTTGGATTGAATTTTAGATTTGGGACTTCGAAATTTCGGATATCTGAAAATTCGATCTTTTACCTTATATTTAACTTTACCAATTAGACATTAGCCCATTACGACATTACCCATATGCATACGTAATACTAATAAATCCAAATCTCCAATAGTATCATTCCCATTAAATTATTCAATACAAATACTAAATCCAATATGGGATTCTCTACTAAATCAAATGTAATATAGGGTTTTCCTTTTCTCTCACGTCTCACCCACACAACCACACCATATGTGGGTTTGTAAAGACTAAAGAGTCAATGCTGAAGTTGACTAAAGATTGAATTTTGAGGTCGCTTTTCCCAATTAATCTTTTAATTTATAATAGTATAATTTGAATCAGTGTGATGTATTGCATATTCGAGATTTTTTTTCTTTTTTCCGAAGAGGCATTATATAGAGTTGAGAAGATATAAAAAACTAAAGCATCTTTTGATTACCATCTTTCTACTTCATTTAAATGATTATTTTTATGTCGAGCGTTTTTTATAAGCTCAACTTATAGGCTTAAAAGCCAGAACCGAAAATCCGAAAAATCCAATACGATTAATCCGAAACCGAACTTAAACAATCTGTTCCAAGCCGAAATTATTTGGATTGCAATTTTTTCAATCCGAAAATCAAAAATCCAAACCGCAATTTCATATTCAATCCGAACTGCCCGATCACTCACCCCTATTAGTGACCGGATCAACTCGAGTCAATTGATTTTTTGGCTCTTTACAAATTTATTTTTAGTTTTATGACCTTATCTCTTTTTTTACACATACGAGATTTATGTTTACACTTAAGAGATCTATCGTTTACACATAAGAAAAATAAAAAGGTTATTTTTTTAAATTCAAAATTGCAAAAGGGCATGATATACAAATAACACATCAGGTCGTGGGATTAAAATTATAGGATATTTATTATTTTCTCCGGTCCACAATAAGTGACCATTTTACTTTTGACACCCCCATTAAAAAAATACTAACTCTTACCGCTTGTTTGGATAGTTGTTACATATCGTTTATAATGAATTGTATTGTATTATACTGTATTGTTTGATGAATATAATGTTTGGATAGATTGTATCGTTTGCTGTTATTTCATGATATCATGCAGCCAACAATATGAACAATGGATTTGTAAAATTATAAATTAAAATTATGACACAAATAAATAAATTATATCAAAAAGTTGGATAAATGATAAAATAAAATTATTTAATAACAGTGTAGGGTGAGATGAGAGAAAAAGATAAGATAACGACGCAACCACACCAAATCGGTCGTTACAGAAGGTGGTACATTTCGTCGTTACGTAACGACGGATTTAACGATACGATACAATAAAATTTAAGTAACAACCAAAACAAATATCGTATTTAAAATAACAATACAATACAATATAATAGGTAACGAACATCCAAACAAGATGTTTGAGAAAAAACCCAGATGTATTTATCAAATTAATCTTAATTAATTATTACCTTGACACATTAAAATACGTAAATAATGGCAAATTTTAAATATATGTAGCACGCACCGTGTATATAAACTCTTATATTCACCTGTTTATATTTCTTAATGTGGCAATAATTTACTCTACTTTGTATTAATTGCTGGTAAAGTTTAACAAGTTGTACGTAGGGGTGGAAAAATGGTTAAAACAAAATAGTTAACACTCATATTTTTCACTAAATAATGGGTTGGATAATGAACTATTTAAAAACGGGTCAAATATGGATAAGAACCATATTATCCATTTAGAAAATGGATAAACAATGAGTGCAACTTTTATATTTGTAAAGCCTCAAACTGGGGATTCCTTAAGTTAGGAAGATTAAGAATTCTCCCAAAAGTGATCATATATTAACCCATTTAATCCGTATTAAATATGGATCGGATTGGATAATTTATCCGTTTTTTCATTACCCGTTTTCAACCCGAACAATATTCGACTAGACCCGCTTGTTTGCCACTCCTAACAACAATAATAACAACAACAAACTCAGTATGTTTCCACCAGGTGGGGTCTGAGAGAGTAGTGTGTACGCACATCTTACCCCTACCTAAAAAATAAAGAGACTGTTTTCAATAGACCCTCGTCGGTCAGCTCCATTTGCCACTCCTTGTTGTACGTATTAGCCAATTTTATATATATATATATATATATATATATATTCTTACTTCTACTTATAGTATCTCGACCGACTTGCATGGAAATTTATCATATTTAACCCTAAAGGGGTACCAAAAGAAAACCCACTGAAGACAGAGAGAGAGTGTGTGGATATTTCAGATTATCTCCTGAAGAGGATATCAACGGAGCACCTGCATTTCTTCTTGAATATTTGTAAGTTGGATTAGTATATAGTAATGGCGTTTCCTTCATATTGTTACTTCATATTTCCTGAAAATATTTCTTGGATATTAAACCATTTGTCGGTGTAAATACATTCCTACCTTCTACCCTCCACACACACCAAAACGTAGATAGAGAGTTAATAATGACTTCTTTCACTTTTGAATAAAGTTCATTTGCCTTCGCAACAATTTTTAACTTTTAACTTTAGGCATTAATACTTCATTTGGTACTGAGTTTTACAAAGAAAGAAATACTTATAAAATTTATTATATTAAATATATTATTTATAACGATAAAAAAAAATGTCAGTAACAATAAAATAAATTTGTTTAAAGTTAAACTATTTTCTAATATAGAAATATATTATTATTTCTGGAACAAATTATAGAGAATATAGTGTCAACTGCTAAGGAATACTAACTTAATACTTCTTTTTTGTTATTTTTATTACCAGTTATCAAAAAATGTTTTCCCAAAGGATAAACAAACATCAGATATCTTTTTTCTTTTAAAATTATAATTCATTTTTTACAAATAAGTTGAGAAAATGTTGTCATTATCAAACAGGAGGCGAGAATGATCTTGAATCTTGTCTTTTCTAGGGCCTCCAAGTCGGTCTTAATTGTTTCGGCCGCATCAATGATGTTATTGTTGGTTGATGTCCTTAAGAATTTGTTTTAAAATTCATTTATTTATTTATTTCAAAAGTGCTTTCTAAAAAAGTACGTTTAATGAGAAGCAGTTTATGTTATAATTTTTGAATAACAATTAATGTTTAATCAAACTTTAAAAAATACTTCTAAGTGCATTTCTTAAAAATACTTTTTCATTTTTTTTGGAAAAATTATTTTTTTCGACTTCTCAAATACTCTTTCTACTTCTACTCAACAACGTTTTTTCCTTTTTAAAAGCTAGCCAGATACCTTAACTTGGATAAAAGCTCTTGTGGCAAAAAATAGTAATTTTGGCACGAAAAAGCTCGATCAAATAAGCTATAAATCTTGTTATCCCACAGTACAGATTTTGTGATGGAAGGTACTATAACCTTTAGGAGTACTATTTTTTGAACCAGTAGCCAATCCAAAATTTTAAACTATTCTTTGAACTAGTGGCGAATCTAAAATTTTAAATTCATGAGTTAACTATGTTTATGACTTACTAAGGACAAGGTGGGTTGCTTTGATGGTAAACACCTTTCACTTCCAACCAAGAGGTTGTGAGTTCGAGTCACCCCAAGAGCAAGGTGGGGAGTTCTTGGAGTGAAGGATACCGAGGGTCTATTGGAAACAGCCTCTCTACCCTAGGATAGGGGTAAGGTCTGCGTACACACTACTCTCTCCATACTCCACTTGTGGTATTATATTGAGTTGTTGTTGTTGTTGTTTGAGCATGCAACTGGGGCGGTCTGCGTATACACTATCCTCCTTAGACCCAACTTGTGAGATTATATTGGATTGTTATTGTTGTTTGAGCATGCAGCCTGGGGCCACAGGGCCAAGCTTTTAGATTATTTAAGTCGGTTGGGTGACGGATCCGACATAAAAATTTCTGGAGCATAAACCAGGATAACAAAAATAAAGCATATGAAGAAACCTAAGAAAATACGCGTCCTTCCTAGTTTGTACAAAGAGTTTAACCACAATTTCTTTTAGAGTTTTTGGTTAAAATTATTCCTTATCTATGGAAGTAGCTTTACTTTTATCCTTGAGATATAATTCAGAGCATTTTTAATTAATCCCCTCAACTTTGTTAAAATAGAGCACATTTGCTCCCACTAACATGACCATGTTATAAAACTAACGGTGGTATACCCTGAAGCTTCTCAAATAATGATTCCCTCTAGGTTCCGTAATAATAACAACAATAACTCAGTATAATCTGTTACTAATAGATCCTTAATATCCTTCCCTCCAAGAACTCTCCATCTTACGCTTGGGGTGATTCGAACTCATAACCTCTTTGTTGGAAGTGGAGGTACTTACCACACCTTGTCAAATGCAGTAAATATCTCTTTTCAATATAGCTTTCATACAACATTCATTTGAATGTGTTATTACTAGCAAAGGCAAACCTCTAAAAAATGGAAACATTACTAATTGAATAATATAGTCCATACATTAAACTAAAACTTCAAAGCACATAAGTAGAAAAAAGAAATTAAGAATTACATGTGAGGGGGGGGGGGGATTAATTAAGTCGACCCCTACTTACTTAAAAAGAGAAAAACTTCATAGGCTCTGTCATCTCCACTTACTTAATATAGCCAAGGCAAAAACAAAACCAAAATAAGAAACCACTTTAAGAAAGTTAAAAGGACTAAAAATGCTCACGATTATAAAAATAGACCTAAGATCCTCATTCCTCAGCTTCTACACTAAGAATGAATAGACGTACGGTATTTCTTAGAATTAATATATCAAAGACAAAAGCTGTTCCTATTTTCCCCAGAATGGACTGTAACATTCAGAATAAAAATGTTTACATAAATAAACAAAAATCACCAACAAACGAAATTAAAGACATTATTGAATCCATACACATTTGAAAAAGGAAAAAAAAGCTCATCATAGTTGGTCTTACAGATGAACAATTAAATGTTTCTTCATAAAAATTACACCAATATCTTTTACTATTAATTTTGAACACTCCTAATTTGCGGTGTTTCAGGTACAGCATGATCCTTCATACAAAAAAGAATTACAAAGTAGAGGTGCCAAGTTAGAAGCACCAGATAGACGTCGCAAATTGTGCCCGTTGAGCTTCTACAAGAATACTTGACAGATACAGCAATAACTAGAGAAAATTCAGGGTCGTGCGGACTGGTGCAAGGTTAGTGAAATCCGAAGCCATCCCATTCACTTCTCTGTTGTTCTTGGTCATAGCTATCTGTAGGTGCATATGCACATTAATTTGGTCATTTAGAAAACCATGGAAAATGTATCTATACAGACTCCACCTAATTTGTGCTAGCAAAAGAGAAGATCTATCATATAAGATTTACCCTCTCCTCCAGAAGTTTGTTTCCTTCACTCAGCAGTTTTTCCTGCAGAAAAGAGTCTAAGGTCATACCTGCTGTCATGCATAGTGTAATGGCAACTTAACATCACATTGATTCTCCCCTCAAATAATACTGGTGTATTCTGATCACAGAGTAGAAATTCCATGAGAACTCATTTGACTTATATAGTAGCCCCAGAAATTTGACAGAACTAGGTAGAGCTGTAGGGAAGTCAGCAACTTGAAGAAGCAAAAACTATTCAATCAGTCACTCAAAATAATTTGAACTTTACCTTACAGGCTTACACAGTGGCAGATAAAATATGGTCTTAGGCTCAGGTATTCAAGATCACAAGTTGTTCTATCCTCCGCCACAATACTGTGGCTCCAAGGGGCACTTGTTTCAGGAAGATGAGAAGCCTAGATTGTGAGTTTGGTACAAAAACTCCCAGGCACATTTTAGTCCAGCCGATCATGGATCCGTCTTGCTTGAAATTATCTATGCTTAAGAATTTGAATTAATACGGCATGCAAGTTCTAGGTGGTCACTTGAAACTAATCCATGAAAGTATAGCATAATATGAGTCAATATTCAGGGAGCCAAAGACAAAGGGATATCATGGCTATGATAGAGTAACTTCACAGGAAATGAAGTGCAAATGACAGACCAAGCTCTTGTGCTCACATGAAGTGCTGAAGTGCGGTGGACGAACTGAAGGATTTTATCGGAGAATAAGTCATTTTCTGGTGTTTTATTAGAAAATATTTTTCACCGAATGCGGGACGACTTTCCTTACTTTCAGCCCAAAGTCCTTTTCTTCACAAGTATCACAACTCTTTAACTTCATGCACAATTGTTCGACACTTGATTATCAAAACATTGCCGCATTCGCTAACGTCATTATAAAGATTTAGTTAATGTTTTTGGAGATAAATATTTCCATTCTTCCATTTTCCAACCAAACATTGGAATCGTTTTCCACAAAATAATTTTCAGAAAAAAGTGATTTTTCGCAGACATTTTCCAAGACATGTTTTCCGTCATATACCAAAAAGATTTGTGAGAGTAGCAGCCGGGACTTACCTTCTCTTGAAGACTCTTGATATGCTCAACCATCAAATGTGTCTGCATAAAAAAGAAGTTCAATTTGCTTCCAAGGAGAAATAAATGTTTAAAACACACTTAAAAAGACATGGAAATACTTGTAAAAAGACAAAGTGAGGTAAATGGAAGTCAAAGGTGTAGCTGGTGAAATCATGAAACATTTGAGGACCTTGGCGTTTGGACTAAGAAAGTAAATCAAGACAAACTAACAAATCACTAGGTGGTATAAGATTAGAAGAGAGACAAAGAATGAGAACACTGAACTACACTAGCTAGGGGTTGTAACGCCTAAAAAACATTATGATGTAATGATATCAACACCCGCCCTGGTTTCAGGTGCTAGCTAGTAAGCTTGAGGCAATAAGAAGGGTAGCTGGAGCTTTTCTGTTTCCAAATGATGCAACTTTAAATATGGAAGTAAAAAGGTACAGAGGAGTCCGCTATGACCTTCCGAGATCTGGCTTGCGTCAGAGCAGATTGTAGTTGGTTTTCCAAACGGACAAGGTCAGTCACACTGAGACCATCAACATCAGGCTCCTCGAGTTGCCTTTCAAATTGTTACAGAGGATCAGTACTACACCTTTCAAGAATGAAAGAGAAGCATGAAGGTCAGTACCTTTCTACTGTTTGTAACAGTTCTCCCACTGTCATGAAGCTTGCATATTTAGAGTGCTATTTCCACCTCACAAGGATAGGTAACTTTCAGTACTTGGACTGTAAAATGAATACTAGAGAAACATTGAATAACACACAATTAATTGATAATAAGTTAGTCCATATATGAATAAATAACTTCAGAGGTCTTTTTTTTTGGTCCAATAAAATACTAATAGTGTCTAGCATGAGTCGTTTTAGCTGAAGCGCGAGATACTTGTTGGGCACTATGATGACAAGTTACTATTTCAGGTATCCAGAGAGAATTCTAATTTGTCCCTTTAGGGACATCCAATAAAAAGAGAGAACTAATTAATCAAGACAAACTACACAAATACCTCTGTGTCAGAAACATCTGCAGGGATCTCTTTTCCTGCTTCCACATGGTTGTGATATCGTCGAACGATCTCTACCAGACTGAAAAGTACAATATTGAGAGATACGATTATTGATGGGGTAAGTACACAAAATTGTAGCATACGCTTATTGATGGTTACATACAAGGGCGACAATTTTTGGGATCAGATCTTTTTTTTTGGGGGGGGGGAGGGGGGTTACGCATTGCTTCAGAAGATTCTGAACAAAATTTATGGTTTTCAATCTCAGTGAACACTGAATGCTATACCATTGATTATATGCTTTTTCCCTGATAACAAAGTTAGGGCACTATAATGCCTACTAGCCAATCATATACACAAGACATGAAATAAATTAGCCAAGTAACACAAATTCTGTAAATTGCAACAATAATTAGTCAGTACTCTCGAATTCAGTAACTAGGAGTGCATGCAGCAGTTTTAAAGGAAACAAAAGCAGACAAGGTAAGCTAATGGGAAATTATTTGGGATGCCATGATTCATAAAATCAGGTTTTTGGTCTCTGAATATGCCAGCTTTGTCAAATCGGTGCTAAGACTTGTTGGTTGTACAGGCATTTGATCTTATTGAAGAGTCCAGCTAGAGTCTAATTAGAACTTGCATTTTGGTTAAGGAACTATCAACTCTTCTATTGCTTCATCTTTTTTTTTTCCTCTGGAGCAAGTTCAATTATATTAACTAAGCCACTCTTAAAGCCAGTGCTGTGTTTTGGTATCTGTCTCAACGATCCCATTAATGCCTTTTTTTTAAAAAGATTTCCTGTCTCATCCTCCAGAAAGAAGGAAACCTACGAAAAATTGCAACCCTCGCTTGACAACAGCAAAAGGGGATGAAATGGACCCCAGCTCTAGCTTTTTATTGATATGAGATACATTGCCGAGAGAATCTCCTAGAGCATATCGGTCTCTATGAACATTCTGTCTAGTAATTTCAGTCCCTCTACTACCTAATGTGTTGTAACCTTTAATTAGTATACAATTGGGTATATCCATATGTTTTGGTAAATTCACAACTTCCATATGTGGTGTCAGAGTATGCTTGTGATCTCCTAGATGCTCATAGCACTACAATGACAAGTAAAATCACAAGCAGCTTGCACAAGTCCAAGCCTAAAATAATTATGTCTCAATATTCTTTCCTATTCCTAGTTTTGTTCGGACTGGTTACAAGTACGTGACCTTGCTAAGGATAAAGATGTTGGACGGTGCGAAGATAAAAAGAAAAGGCAATACGATCACTAGTAAAAATACTCTCTATGATGAGATAACTGAACCAGTGTCTCACTGGTTTATAAGGAATCTAAAACATACATCGGATTTTACCTATGGTTTTTAGAAGAACTTGCATTAGACCAATCTCTGGGATGACACAACCAAGTTGGCTAAGGGAATGGTACCAAGAGGGCTCTAAATGGTTGATTCGGATTGGATCAAGTAGTAGAAAGTGAGACCGAATTACCAGTCTGGCCATACAATGATAAGCATTTCCTCAACATATAGAATGTGAAAATCAGTGGCGAAGCTACAGAGTGTTAAGGCTGATCACTCGACACCCTTCACCAGAAAGAAAAATATAATGTATATATAGGTGAAATATTAGTTTATACTGATATATATTAAACTTTGAATACCTTTCACACAACCAAGAAAAGTAGCCCGCAGTAAAGAGTGTTCAAATTGGCTTCATGGTCGTCGTCTGGATTCTTGCTTCCGACATTTTTGCTTCATTTCCCTATTTTAAACGAGATGAAACCTTCTAGTCCTCTCCATTGCTTTCCGCCAACCCCAAGCCCCGCTCTACCCTCGCCTATCTCATCTCCAACAATTCTCTTCTCTCTTTCTATTTGATTTTTCTTTCTTTTTTTTTTGGTTGCTTCCAACAAAATTGATTTGTATTGACTTCCGTTTTCATCTACATTCTCAAAAGCATGCTTTGACTTTTCCAAGAATACAATATCCATAGACACTATTAAATAATATGTTTCGTGTTGGTTGGGTTATAATTTTGTGTTGTGTGATTAATCTTGTAATTACAATACTTAAATTTACTTTGAAGTTTCAATAAACTTAGAGAAATATTTTTGTAAATTACAAAAACAAGTTCGTAGTCCCAAAATTAACCTAACCGTAAGAAAATGTCGACCAATCAGATTTTCCAACGCATTAAATTGATTTAAATGCTCTAAAGGCTGATTCAGCTGAAAGAACAACTTTGGATTATCATCCAGACCATGGAATTTCACTAGTGACATTTCTTTCTTGATGTCTTTATTCTAGTTTTGATTCATACAATTGTTAGTTCTATTATAAGTGTTTTTATATAAAAACAACATACCTAGTGAAATCCGACAAGTAAGGTCATAGTGTGTACGCAAACTTTATCCCTACCTTATAAAGGTGGAGAGACTGTTTCAGATAGACTCTCAGCTCAAGGAAGCATAATCTCAGCAGTCATGAAAAATAAACACGGCAGTGAAGCAACAAGAAAAATACGGTAACTGAAGCAAAAAATAGCAGGTAGTAATAAAAACTGAAAGTAAGAAAATAGGGGAGTAATACTAATACCACTAGTATGAAGAAGAAAAATGTGTGATTACCTACTAACCTACTACCTTAATTCTCGACCTCCACACCCTCTTATCAAGGGTCATGTCCTCAATAAGCTAATGATGTGTCATGCTCAGCCTAATCACCTCTCCCTAATTTTGGCCTAACTCTACCTTTCCACTCACCATTGTCAACCTCTCATACCTCCTCACTGGGGTATCTATGCATCTCTTTCTTCACACGTATGAATTAGCTAAATATTTATGTAGAGACTGAGACTTATAGCCTGTTTGGCCAAGCTTCTACAATCAACGTATTTTGATAAGTGCTTTTTTCAAAAGTACTTTTAGTGAGAAACAGTTTGTGTTCGGCCAATTAATTTGAGAAGTACTTCTAAGCAGCAATTCGTGTTTGGTCAAACTTTTAAAAAGCGTTTTTAAATGTATTTTTCTCATTGTTTTAAGAGGCGTCGGCGTAAGGCGAGGCGTTTTACATATGCCTCGAGTAGGCGTAAGCCCCATAGGTATTTCATTTTTAATGTTTTATCAAATAATATAATTACAGTAAATGTTTATGAACAAGTAAAATTGCATAAAAATTGAAGAAACTATAAATATGTGAAATATATATATATATATATATATATAGAGAGAGAGAGAGAGATGTGCTCCATTCCCCTCAAAAATCTAGTCAAAACAATCTATTATACGCTGCTTCGAAGCAAGAGTAGCTTGAGTCGAATGGAATAAAGTTTTCTACATGGAGGAACAAAAAGGATGACTAACCTGCAATTTGAACTTTGAACTTGCTGCTATGAAGGAAGATAGAGTTCTCTTTGTATTTGTAAAAAACAAATTGAATATTCGTTATTTTTGGGAGATATTAGCAGACTAGCGGACAAGATAAAGAATTGGGAAAGACCATGAATTAGGGCTTCAATCAATAAAAAAGGTCTTGACTTTTAAATTTAATACATTTCAGTTCCTTTTTAAAACTTTTGAGTAATTTACCAAGCTGAATTTTGGGAATTTGGATATTATATGAAGGACCTATTCAACAAATTTTGTTTTAATTTGAAAAAGTCTCTGGGGCTTACGTCTCACTAAAAAACGTGCCTCAAACGCCCGGGCACACGCCCCGAATTGCTGGGTGTACGCCTCTTGAGACATCCGCCCCACAACATCGCCTTGGGGCGTTTTCGTTTTACAACACTAATTTTTCTCAAAAATGCTTTCCAAAAAAGTACTTTTGGGGAGAAACTATTTTTTTCTGCTTCTCCAAAAGTGCTTTTGCTTCTACTCTAAAGCACTTTTTTTCTTCTAAAAGCTAGGTCAAACACTTCAACTTTGAAAAAATATTTAAAAAAATATTTTTGGCCTTGGAGAAGCTTGGCCAAACAGGCTATTGGGCAGAAAGCCAGAAAGTTTGGTTGGGGATTTGTAGCTATTACAAAGTGTACATATTTAGTAAGAGTACAATTACAAAATAAAATCCTAATCAAATCCATAAGACCCCTAATCAAATCATGAGGATTCTACGTCAATCACATAATATCTCAACACTCCCGCTCAAGCTGGAGCGTATATATCATACTCAAAGCTTGTTACAAATGTATTCAATTTGAGGACGTCTCACAGATTTAGTAAGAACATCTTCCAACTCATCGTTCGAGCTAACAAAGCTGGTGCTTATACATCCCGACTCAATCTTCTGTCTAATGAAATGACAATCCACTTTTATATGTTTTGTCCTCTGATGAAGAAAAGGTTTTGAGGCAATGTGAATAGCAGCTTGATTATCGCTTCATCTGGTTGACGTCTACACACCTTAATACTTGAAGAAGTTGTTTCAACCTCATAAGCTCACAAGTAGCAAGATCCATAGCTTGATATTCGGCTTCAGCACTAGATCTAGTGACAACGTCTTGCTTTTTGCTCTTCCAAGAGATTAAATTCCCACCAATCATGACACAATATTCAGAAGTGGAACGTCAGTCCGATTGAGAACTTGCCCAATCCGCGTTAGAATATCCAACAATATCAAGGTGACCCTTAACTTCATATATCAATCCTTGTCTGGAGCTCTTTTTATGTACCTAGGGACAGGGATTACTACATCCCAACATTTACACGGGGCTTGAAGAAACTGGCTAACTACACTCACTGCGAAGGAAATATCTAGTTGTTTAATTGTGAGATAATTCAATTTCCCAACCAGTCTTCAGTATTTGCCTGGGTAATCTAGCAGAGCCCCCCTCCTCCCGCATCTAGGATCAAATTTAACATTATGATATATTGGAGTATCAACGGGTTTACAATTTGTCATACTTATCTCCGCTAATATATCCAAAGCGTACATTCTTTGTGAGAGTGCACTGCCTGTCTTGGATTGTGCTACCTCGATCCCCAAAAAGTAATTTAATTTTCCCAAATCTTTGGTTTGAAAGTTGTTGGACAAATGTTGCTTTAGCTAAAGAATTCCTTCCTGGTCATTACATGTTATGACGATGTCATCAACATAGACTAACAGGTAGATCCATTTATCTGGACCATCATGCCGATATAAACCGGAATGGGCTGCTGGACTACTGAACTGAATCTCCCTAACCATGCTCTTGGAGATTGTTTTGAACTGGTTATTGAAAACCCCAATTCCTTACCATCTTTTTCACCCACACTCCCACTTCATTCTCCAATTTCTAACTCAAAACCATCCAACATCAACCCTCATCCCTATCATTATTTTTTTTTGTTCATCAAAGCTCATCCTAATCTCCGTCGAGATTACTGCCTTAGCCCTTTCCTATCATCTGTATAATGGAGTTTGTCATTTATTGACGGATTTTTCGGGTTTTATATTTCTTAGAATTGGAGGAAAAAGATTGAAATGACTATTCCAAATTTCACCTATACCTTTCTTTGAGATTTAAACAAAAAAAATTCTTTTCTTTTTCGAAAACAAATAAACTGAAAAATAAGTGTCTGAATTACTCCAAAAGGATTAAGGGGACGGTTGCAATGGTTGTTTCTTATTGTGCAGAGACCTAGCACAAGATGATTACGCCTCCAAGAGTGTACAAAATATGTGCAACATTAAGAAGCCAAACAGGCCTCGGACTAAGGAAAACTGCTTTGACATGGATAGCCACTTTGAAAAAGGAATAGATAGTGTGTCCTTAAATAAAGTCAGATAATAGCCAAAAACTCATTCCAAGAGGCATTTCTACTACTATCATATTTGAACGATAACTGCAAATTCATACTAACATCTTGGTTTTTGCATGCATGTCTATAACCGATGTAATATGGTTCAATATGCTATCTGAACCTTTTAGAGTAACACAACAAAAACAATAATAAACGCAGTAAAGTCTCACAAATGGGTTTGGGGAGAAGGATGTGTACGCAAATCATACCCCTACCTTAGTTTTCAATAGATCCTCGGTTAGAGAGTAGATGAAAAGAAGCATTGGCCACAAATAGTAGGTAAAGATATCAATCCACGAGTAAAAGGGATACATACTAACATTAATGCGACTGGTATGAGAAAGAAAACAAAGCGAAAGGTACCTACTAGCCTTCTAACCTGATTCTCGACTTACACACCCTGCTACCAAGGGACATGTACTTGGTAAGCTCTAGTTGCGCCTAGGGGTGTGCATTCGAATCGGTTTATCGATAAATCGAATCGATTATTTGTTATCGGTTTATCGATATCGGTTTATCGATTTATCGATTTCGATTTTGATTTCAAAATTTTCCTTATCGATTTATCGATTTCGATTTTATCCTCTTCGGTTATCGGTTTATCGATTTATCGATAAACCGATAAGATATACTAAAAAGATAAATATACCCTTATTTTATAATACCATTTCCTTTACCCTAAGTCCCTAACATAATTTTATTGTATTGCTTAAAATAGTTAAATAATATATTAATTGCCTGACTTGTTAATATACATTCTTATTTTATTTTTTATTTTTATTTTTATTTTTATTTTTTATTTTTATTTATTTTTTATTTTTATTTTTTTAAATATTTTTTTTATATATATATTCTTATTAGATTTTACTAATCTTGGCAAAGAAGCTTCCACCAACGATGTTTGCTAGAGTTAGTTAGCTGCTATGTAAGTTCTCCATTTTAAATAATATACTTGTAAAAGAATGTGATGTATTACAAAGTTCTTAATATTTTTCTTAATTTCTTCCATGTTTAAAGGTTAGTAGTTTCAGCAAGGGATATCACATTTAACGAATGATCATATTTAAAACTCAAGAGAATGAAATTCAAATTAATGAAAAACAAAATTAGCCTTGATGATGTATTTTTTTATATACCGTTGGAGTTTTGGTGGCATACATTTGATCCTTTACTTTAGTTTCCTTGCGTGTGCTTGTTGACACAATTTTTATTTTATAAACGGTGTTCGTCTTATTTTAGCTTCTTTTTATCCATATTAGTTAGGCGTGTTTATAGCGATATACGTTTCGTGGAATCCCGCAAATTTTCTTATTGGTGTAATCGATAACCGAATCGATAAGCCCCAAAAATCGATAAATCGAAATCGAAAAAATCGAAACCTTATTGAAACGATAACGATAAGCATATGTACAAATCGATAATCGATAAGCAATTATCGATAAGGGTCAAAATCGAATCGATAAATTGAATGCACACCCCTAGTTGCGCCGTGTCTTACCTAATCACCTCTCCCCAATACTTCTTTGGCCTACTTCTACCCCTCCGATTACCCATTATGGCCAACCTCTCACACTTCCTAACTGGCATCAGTACTTCTTCTATTTACATCTCATCCTCGCCTCCCGCATCTTATCCTCCACAAAATCCACTCCCACAGTCACACCGTTTCCCAAATAACTTCATTCCTAATCTTATCAAATCTGGTATGCCGACACATTTATCTCAACACTCTCATTTCAACTACTTTTGCCTTTCGGACATGAGAGTTCTTGACTGGCCAACACTCTGCTTTGTACAACATACGGTTTAACCATCACTTTATAGAACTTACCTTTAAGTTACTGGCACATTCTTATCACACAAGGCACTGGAAGCTAGCCTCCATTTCATCCATCCTGCTCCAATATGATGTGTGATATCCTCATCAATCTCCCTATTTTCTTGTATTACTAAACCCAAGGTACCTGAAACTTCCTTTTCCTAGGATGACTTGTGTCTGAAGCCTCACATTTTCTTGTATTGCTGACCCAAGGTACCTAAAACTTCTTTTCCTAAGAAGACTTGTGTCTGAAGCTTCATGCCCGCTTCCTGGGATACGTTGCTGAAATTGCACTCCAAGTATTCCATCTTGGTCCTACTCAACTAAAACCTTTAGACTCTAGGTTCTACCTCCAAACCTCTACGCCCTTTTGGTGAGTTACTCATATTTGGCCATAGAGAAGGAAGATTGGAGATGGTTTATAAAGATATGGACATTGAGCCTACTCAACCCCAAGAACCTAGCTCATGAGGTGAGAATTGCCCAAGCTATAAAAGGGATCAAGTCCCCTCTCCCTTAGCTGATGTGGGAGACTCAATAATGGTGTTGGGGAAGTTGCTAGAGGTCGGTAATTGTGAAGGTATGACCACAGTCTACTAGTAGTAGAACTTCGTGGTTTTTAAGCATGAAGCGAGGAAAGTGGAAAGGCAATCTTGAAGGGTCCGCTATAATTTTGGGTTAATGAAATATGTTGTGGTATCATTGCCGTGTGCCATACACTTGTTTGGAAAAAATGGTTAACCATCCAATATGTGAGTATTAGATATTGTTAGGGATCAGTTTGGTGTGAATTATTTTTAGTGTAACGGGGTGTGCCAAAGGGATCCCATGCCAAGCTGGGGGAAAATATGTATTAAGCCAATCTTTTATGATAGTGCTTATGTTAAAGAATCATATGTGACTTGAGAACTTATGATTTGGTTTCAAGTTCAATATTATGTTGAAGTCATATGAGCTAAGTTTAATTAAAAATGACGTTTAAGGGCCATGAGTGCCATATATATATTAAAGAATATTTCATGAGTCATGAGTGCAAAATTTCAAAATGGTCATAAGGACTAAAAAGCATCGCATGTTTAAACTTGAATGTTTTGGGAGAACTTCAGTAACGGAGAGGATACTCATTCCCAAGAGGAATTAACGCTTACCTAGAATCCACATATGCAGGTTAAGGATCATAGTCGTCCACTTTTGAATAATAGTGAGGCATCCCAACGAGTCGGGACAAGTGTTCGAACACCATGATGTACGCATGATAACTCGATTTATGTCGGTGAAACTCCTCAATTAAAGTAAATTTATGTTATTACACGATAAACACCTATTGACATAGTTCCAAATTATGAAATACTTATTGAAATACTATATGATGTTCATTAATATTTATGTGAATTATTCTTGATGATTTGCTATGCATAGTTTTTCTAAAGTCTTTCTAGAGTCTTGTCCCATCCTCATCGTATGGAGTAAGTATAATAAGCTATAACACGCTATTATAGGGCGTTATGTTGTGTTTTCTCTTGCAGATACATGTGCACACAGAGGTGGTGAGAATAGTTATATCATGACCCTTCTCTAGCTTATTGTTTGTGAGAGCTACTACTATTATACGCGGGTGCTACTGCATTTTTCTATTCTTTTGCATGCCCGAGCCATGTTTTGTGCAAATTGTATTTCATTCTTACATTCATAGAGGTTCCATAATACACCTGCAGGACGTTTAGCTACATACATGAGTCCTTTATGATATTTTTATAGTTTCATCATAATTTCCATACCATGTATGAGGCTTATATGCCATATTTATGATTAGGCCGGCGAGTCTGTATTCTCATTTAAAAACATGCATTGTTGTGTTTCATTATGATCAACGTCCTAGGACCAATCTGAAAATATATTAAAGCATAACTGGTATGCTAGACCACTAAATATGAACTACAAATAACAAAATTTGGGTTGTAACAAAGTATTATAAGACGGCTTCTCTCCTATAATCAACGAGGAAAGGTATGCCAGAGCAAACGAATGATTACATTTAATTGGACTCCTTTTCGAAGTAAATGAATTTCTTTCTTTTACTTTTATTTTGTTTAAGTAGGCGTTTGGCCATACATTCCAAATTTTTTTTTGGAATTTGGAATTTCAATTGAAGATGAAGTTTGTGTTTGGTTATAATATTTGCAACATATTTGGATGCCTTTTTTTCAAAATCATGAAACATGATTTATACCCCATAACTTGTAAAATATATCAAAATCACCCCAATTTGATTATCCTACTTGAAATAAACAATCAAAATGCTATTGGTCAACATAGAAGATGCAAAATCAATATCACATTTTCTAATTCTACTAATACACAGAGAAGGAATTTAAGCAAAAAACAACATGAATATGAACAAGTTCTTCTTTAGCATTAGGGTATATCAAGAATTCAATAAAACCTACCTATTTTAAAAGATAAAATAAAAACAAAAGATGGATTAATTGGTTGCTTGCATCACCAAGAATTTTAAAAGACCTGCGCGTTTTGTGTTTCTGTGGGTAGTTGTAGGTTAATAGTTGATGGGGTCATTGTATAAATTTTAAAAGTATAAGGTAAATTTGTAAAATTAAAAACTAGTGAAAATGCATTTTCAAGTGAAATTGGAAAAAAGATGTTGAATTTGATAACCAAACATTGTTTTCAATTATTGTTTTGGAAAAAAGTAAAAATTTTGTATGTCCAAACGTGCTCTAAGTTGCTTCAGTGAATGAAAAATGCAATAAAGCGGGTAGGTCCGCAGATACCAGGGATTGGCAAACGAATGATTACATACAAAGCTAAGCAAGACACAAACGCAACGAAAAAGTCCCCCCTCCCCCGGTTCATCGTACGAAGATGGCATAAACTGAAACATGATTTGTTGTCATAGAAGCACTAAACACTGCGGTCTTTTTCAAAACATATCTTGATCTTTAAATTATGTGTTTCTTTGCTTTCTTGTTTATAATATCTTATATGATATTGCTCTTTTCTTTTGTTCTTTGTTTTAAGTCTATCCCATGCTCTGTTAGCACCTTCCTTCACCATAGTTTCACATTATCGGTGCATTCATAGGTCGACGTAGGATTTGAACAAACCATCTAAAGTGACCTTCTCTCATTTATTCTTAATGTGTGCTACTAGCATCTTTTTGCGAATGTAATTATATTTAGCTTGTTACTCTTGTATGATCGCACATCCATCATAGCATCTGATCTCTACAACACTCATCTTGTGGATATGCTAGACTTTACCGGCCTATCATTTACTACCATACAACATTGTCAATGTTATAGTTGTTCTATTAATTTATCTCTCACTTCGAGAGGCATTCATCGATCACAGAACATCCTGATGGCACTTCTCCATTTCAACTATCCAAATTTAATGTTATGAGTAACATCTTGATCTATCATTCCATTTCTTTGAAATGACGAGCATAAATATCCAAGTTATTTGCATTTTGGCACCACGATTCGTCGAGTCTCACCTCATCCTCGCTCTAATGATGTTGAAAGAACTTGCAGTACACGTATTTGGTCTTACTTCTATTTATTCTAAACCCCTTACTCTCTAGAGTGCTTCTCCATTGTTCAAGCTTTTGGTTAATACCCTTGGTTAGTTTGGTCGATCAACATAATATTATTCGCAAATAGCACCATGAGAGCTCATCTTGTGTTGTTTTGGCTAGCTCATACATAACTAGGGTAAACAAGTAGGGGGGCTCAACGTCGACCCCTAGCGCAGACCCATGTTATAGAAAATTCTTTTGTAGTTTTGTATCTCCTACTATTGTTCCCGTGCTAGTGAATACTCCTTCATACATGTCCTTTATGACATTTATATATTTTATATGAATTTCTTTCTTCCCTTCACACATCAAAGGATCTTTCATAGTACTATATTATCTGCTTTCTCTAGTCAATAAACATGATATATTTCTCTCTTTTAAGATAAATTTGCATCAATTTTCTTAGTAAGAATATAGCCTTATAGTAAATCTACCGGGTATAAATCCAAACATATTCTCTGTCACTCTTGTCGTGTTCCAAAATCTACGTCTATTACTTTTTCCGAGAGTTTCATCGTATGACTTATGAGTTTAATGCCATAATAGTTCATACAAGTTTGAATATCTTCTTTATTATTATAAATTAGAATCAAGGTTATCTTCCTCCACTCAGCCTACCACTTTTTAGTATAGTATTGAATAGCTTGCTGAGTCATTCTGCTCCAGCCTCTCCATTCTCCAAGACACTTCCTAACGTCTATAGGGACATTATCTAGACCTAAAGCTTTTCTATTCTTCTTATTTTTCATGGCATCATTTCCTTGTGTTGGTCAAACTCAACGAGTGTAACTAAGATTTCTATCATACACAAATATGAAGAGGTCAAAAATGGTATTCTCTTGGTTCAAGTTGAAAACAACTTGAGCTAATAGTTTATCATCTCTTCTTGACCTCATCTCTATCAACACTTGTTGAGAATCGTCTTTAATACACTTCACCTCGTTTAAATCCTAACTCTTTCTCTCTCAGGAGTTCTAGTTTAAACATTTCTTTCTCCCTTTTGTGTCCCTAGATTTTGATACAATCCATCTAGAGTTCTCCCTCAAGATCTACTAGTAGCCTTTTTAGCTTCCCTCTTAGTTCTCTTGTATTCTTCAAATGCTTCTCCATCTTCTGCTTTTGGAAACTTTCTATAACACTCTCTTTTAATTTAATAACGCTTTGTACCTCCTCATCTTTTTTTAATTAAAACCAATCACCCAGGTTTTCATCCCCTGAGGTGTTAGGGGGTTTGGCTGGACCCCTACCATGTCGATTATATAAGCAAAAAGGTTACACAGAGGGGGGCATAAACCTTACCTCGGGATACCTTTCTACCTAAGGAGAGGAAGAGTCTATGGGCAAAAATACATATTAGACCATTTCCTCTTACCATACACAGAGTTAACTAACAAAAAAAATTGATTTTTCATATCTAATTCTAAGAGGTTAAGGGACCTGCCACATATCCATTAAGAAAGGGCCCTTGGCCGCTTTTGGTACCTGTCTAAACTCCGTATGTGTGATCCCTTCATTAGCTTGGTGGCCTCTTTAGCGAACCAGTATGCCACTTGATTTGCTTTGCGAAGGCAATGAGTAACAGGTGCCCTGCAGGTGTCCAGACTCTCCATTACTTTCTCGGCCTCTTGTTTCAGTTTGTTGTTGCTTAGATTTTTGGTTTGTAGTATATCATGGACCATCCTCGAGTCATTTCCACGTTGAAGTTCGATATTCCTTTGCTTTTGCACCATTCACATCCATACTTGATGGCTTTCAATTCTGCTTCACTGATGCTATTACAGTTTATAGGAATCGAAAAAGCCATGACAAAGCCTCCCTCTTCATCTCTGAGAATCCCTCCAATCCCTGCTTTCCCATTTTGTTTGTTAAGACTACCATCAGTATTCAACTTCAGATAACCCCTTGGAGGCATCTTTCATATCACACTCTTCCATATAGGGATAGGTTTAAGTTGTTCAATCATCTCACAATTTTTGTGCCAGTGATAAATGTGTCTTAATCGTGTATTTCTTGTTGATTGCTGCATTAATATTCCAAATGATTTGAGACTTCATTTTGTACAACACAAATTTCTTACTTTCTCCAAAGCATGATGCATAGCTTTTCCATATCTCCCAGGAGATAGTGATAGGAGTAATGTGAAGGATCATTTTATGGACCATATTCTTTGGTTTCCTCTGCCACCATTGAGTGAGGACACTACTAATGGAAACAACTTGATACCGAACTCCCAGAGGATTTCCCAAGAATTCCCATAAATTTCTCGCAGCCTCACTATTAATGAAAACATGATTTAAACTTTCTGAATGTGGGTTGCTACAACAATTGCATCTCGATGCTTGTTGATTGCCAAATTTCCTAATGGTGTCATCAAAGGGGAGCTTTTTTTGAATTATTCTCCAAACCAGGAAGGACATCTTGAAGGGAATACAATCATGCCAAGCTTTGCTCAGAAGGGAATTTCTCTGGTTGACACTTCTGACAACGTGCCAGGCTGTTGCATTAGAGTAGTGCCCATTATCAGTGAGATTCCAAATGGCTTGGTCATTATTGTCCCGCTTCCCTCTAGGGATGGTAATGATATGTTGAACAATATGGATGGGCAGGAGTTGCTCCAATTTGTTCGTATTCCACTCCTCGTTCCTGAAAAAATGAGAAACAGAAAGCTTACCCAAAATGTTTAGTATGATTGACCACTTTAGCAAGTGGTCCTTTACCTGTCCAATTGTCCCACCAGAAGCTGCAGTTGCCTTTGTTAATCTTCCAAATAATATTCTTTTCAGCAATCTCTCCCGTGAAGAGAGCTTTCCATGAGCAGGAGTTTCCAGGGCCAATAGCCTTCTTAGCACGATGAGACCTACTACAGTATTTAGCTCTTAGGTAGTCTGCCCATAAAGAGGGGCAGGTTCTGAACCTCCACCATCTCTTAATAATGCAAATTTCATCGATGTCTTCCATTCTTCTAATTCCGATCCCACCCTCTTCCTTAGGAACAAAGGTTTTTCCAAGAGCTCCAATGAAATTTATTTTTGTCACCCATGGAACCCCACAGGAATCTTGCAAAGTGCTTTTCCATCAGCTTGAAAGTAGCTTTTGGAGGGTTCATGGCTAAGAGGGTGTATAAGGAGAGGGATTGTTACACATTCTTGATAATGACCACTTCACCTCCGTATGATAACAATCTCCTGATTCTTTTCACTATTTTAGAAACCATCTCTTCGAAGTAACAAATCTTCTTCCTTTCAGCGTAGATAGGGCACCCCAGATAATTGGAAGGAAACTGTTTATCCATGAATTTAGTGGCTTCTCTGATTCTGTTTATTCTCCTGGCTTTGGTATTTGGGGCAGTTATGAAGAAGCTTTTGTTTGCATTTAGCTTCTGGCCCGATGCTCTTTCATAATTGTGAATCTGTTTCATGATCATTCTGATTGTCTTGTTGTTTCCCGTTGAGAAAATGATTATGTCGTCTACATAGGCAAGGTGATTAATTTTGGGCCCTCTAGTTGGCATGGTGAATGGAGAGAAGTTGTCATTGTCATGGAGCTTGCTAAACATTCTAGTCAGAACTTCCAAACCTAATATGAATAATGACGGGGATAGGGGATCCCCCTGCTTCAGCCCTTGGGAGGAAGTATATGAATAATGACGGGGATAGGGGATCCCCCTGCTTCAGCCCTTGGGAGGAAGTAAAGAAACCCTTCCTGGTGCCATTTAAAATGATGGAATACCAAACGTTGGAAAGGATATTTGAGTCATGTTGATCCATTTTTCGGAGAAACCAAACTTTCTCATTACTGCATTCATGAATTCCCAGGACATTCTATCATAGGCTTTTTCCATATCCAATTTCATAACAATATTCCCACCTTTGTTGTAGTTGTTGATGCCCTGGATGATTTCCTGTGCCAAAAGGACATTTTCCGTGATCAATCTCTCCTTGACAAAACCACTTTGATTGTTAGAGATCAACTTAGGTAAGAGCGGCTTCAGCCTTCTAGAGAGAATTTTGGAGATGATTTTGCTAGACCTTCTTCTTCTTTTTTCTGTCTTCTTTTCTTTTAATGTCGTAGGCCTTGTTAAGTTGTTCCATTGGAGCTTTAATATTGGACTGGGGTATGTTACTTACTTGCTCACCATTGATTCCATTACCTTCATTTGGTCGTTGTCGTTTCTATTCCCGTTTTGACACTCCTCAATAACCTTGTTCTGTTTATTTTTTCTGTTTCTTTTTGTGTTAGGAGTCTGCCAGTCCCCTTCCATAATGTTAGTGTCATTGTTCTGTTCTTGTCTACCAGTGTTTACTTCCAGTTGTAGTTGTTTCTCCCTGTCTGGCTCCTCCTCCTTTTTTTCGTTTTCCTCTCGTCTCATTTTTTCGACAATCCAGCAATTAACAAGCGAATGGCCTATCTTTTTGCAATGCTTACAATACTTGGGGACATTTTCCCGAACAAAGCCATTAAGAGGCATGTTTTCATCTTCAGCACCCACAAAAACAGAGGTCGGCAGTGTTTTAAGGAGGTCGATTTCCACCCTCACCTTCGCCATACTCGGCCTCGTTTTAGATCGTGTAGCGATGTCCAGCTCTAGCGAAGTTCCTCCTGGTCCTATGACTTGCTTGGCATATAGCCAAGTATGCATATGGAAGGGGAGCTCGGGTAACAAAGCCCAAACAGTTGCAATCGGCAAATCTTCATCCGGTTTAAAGTACGGAGTCCATTTCTGTATCCACATTTGATTCCCAACAATTTCCACCACCCTTTTGAATCTTGTCGTATCAAAATCATCATCATTTGTGAAGTCTAAGAACACATTGTAATTATCATAAATGCCATTTTTAACAGTTCCTTTCAATGCGATTTTCTCATAGAATTGAGCTCTAATTTTTTCAATTGGGGGCCTGATTTTTAGAAATCTCCCAACCAGTGTTCGTTTACATTCCTCCGTCATCACTCCATAGTAGTCTTTAGCCTTGAAAATCACTGTCGGCATGCCATTGTGGGTCGTCCTTCTCGCCACTACAGTTTCATGTTCCTTGCGATTTGGGGTTGGGACAGAGTTCAGGGTTGTAGCCACAGCTGCAGCATAAGGCTTTTTTCCTTGGGGTTGCTTCGCAACATCAGGGAGGTCGTTTTGGTGTTCCAGACGCACCGGTTGGCCGCCGTCCGGGGCCTCCATGGGTGGCGCGTGTTTCTCACAGAGACTCTTACGAAATAGTCGTTGGGAGCTTTGGGTTTTAGAGAGAGAAATGGAGCCTATGCTTATGTACCTCCTCATTCACTACCAGATTTTATGTCGTTGAGGTCCTTGACCTTAAGACATACCTAACACTTCAATTACTACTTTTTCAACACAGCCTGATATTTCCCTTCACATTAATTAAACTCAATTATTGTTCATAATGATAAGTAATAGGAGAAGCTCCTTCTTTGACGGCTATTAATTCTTTAGTCGATACAACAACACCACCAAAAATACCTGTGTAATCCAACAAGTGGGGTCTAAGGAGGGCAGTTTATGCGCTGCCTTACCTCACCTTGTCAAGGTAGAGATATTTTTTTCTGATAGATCCTCGGCTCAGGAAAAGCATAGTCACAACATTGTTAAAAAGAAATATAATAATGGATAAACCACGAAAAGAAAACAGTAACACGAAGCAGCACCAACAACAGCAAGAAACTTAACAATTCAACAACGGCGCCATTCATATAGCTTTTAGGCATGTTCGCAATGGAATTGACAGGTGCACGCATAAGTTATGAAGCATGAGGCTATTAGAGAAGAGACAACGGAGAGAACCTTACTTGAGCTTCAAATACCAAAATCTACTTTATTGAAAAAACAAGTTAGATTATCCGATCGCTCTATCAAACAATGCATCAACAGCCTCAATCCTTTTGAAATAGATTATATTGGTTTTAAATATCATGAATATCCTCCGCCCTCTAGAAAAGATCCTCGTATGATACTCCCCGTTCGAGATCCAGTTTATGAAAATTGGACCCCTAATCTTATCCTCGGTATCAGCATGTTCAAGTAATCAGGTCGACCAGGACAAGATCCAAGATGCTTTCTTGACGGTAAAAAGTACTAAAAAAAATAACCCCTAAAGAATACAAATGTTCGCAAATTAAGTAGGAGAGAAGAAAACTTAAAGAATTATGATGACGCCCTTTTCTTGAACATAATGTTGTTTATGCAACTAAAATTAATGTTGTCAAAGCGCAGTTAAGCCCCGAAGCGAGGCGCAAACATGTTGAGCGTTTCACCTCGTTAAGTGGGTACTTCAGTGTCGTCTTCAAGGCTCTAAGGCATACTTTTCCCTTGCGAATGAGCGCAATGCTGAAGCGGCAACACTAGACAATTGATATTTCACTTTATTATAAGTTTTTTCCAATCTCTTTATTTATATAGTTGTTATTCATGCTTATAATTATTAGTCTTGGACTACACATACATATTTGTATCTTTTCTCCATTTGCAACTTTCTTCAATGAAGCTCACGATGTATTTGTGCATTATGCTTAAAGCCTCAATGGACCTTAGAGCTTTTTTGCGCTTTCCCAATTTAATAGCACTGCCTATTCAAAGTCCTTCAATTAAAATGCTCTTTTTGGTCAATGAGGAGCAAAAACATAAATGTTCACATTCATAAAGATGAAAAGTCTAAAGAAGCAATTCAAAGTTGCCTTATCTAAAGGTGCACAATTGTGAGAAGTGGTAGAAAAATATAGAAGGGTCTCGAAGTGATAAGCAAGCGCTATATACCAATAAGCAAGATAACACCATCCCAAATTAGCTAGCATAAGCATGGTAATGGACCTTTTGAATCCTTGCTTGTTTTTTAGACAACCAAAAAGATCTCGGCCAAGATCAAGTAATTCATTTTATTTTATGTGAACTTATGTGATTGGTTACGAGGTTCTAAGAAAAGAAAAGAAAGACATTTTGAACTTGTGGTCTTAAACATGCCATGACATTTGAGAGATTATAAAGTCATGTTATTAAGGGTAAATGAAAAGTTTAAAGATAAATTACTTTCATATACAAAAGGTGTCATTCATTTGGAGCAAACTGAAAAGGAAATAATATCACATAAAATTGAACATAGGGAATAACATTCTTTGAACATGATAAATGTGTATCAATCTACTCTATCGGTAAAACATCTCTATCAAATATATTGTGCATGATGGAGCTCATATTGAGGCATTTGAATAGGTAAATTACATTTGTACCCTAATAGATTATTTACTAGTGATAGAGACCCCCTTTACAAGGGTGTCATTCAACACAACTTTAAAAAACAAATCACATACACACATATAGACATATATAAAGTAGACCAACAATGTGAAAAAAATGCAAAGTAAACATCAATATTTTAAAGCATCCACACCCTTAACTCTAAACCCTTGTACAAATTGAGTTGTTAAAATAGGGCAACAATGTGTGTGCTTACGCGATTTCCCTTAATTGAATGATTCAACAAACTACAAATGGTAACCTAAATCATATTTTGCAATTTCATATCACTAAACGAAATAACGCAATCTTACAACTCAATTATTTAGACTAGCAAAGTTGAATAGACAATTAAGGCATCACAACAAGATGCTAATTGATCCAATTTCTATGGAGAACATTTGTGAAATTAAGGAATGGTTACCTTGACTACCAGAAATCATAAGAACAAATAGGCACTTGATAGAGGAAATCATTCGGAGTTGGAATTCGCTGATAAGCAAGACCAGTTGAAAGAGACTTTAATGGTTTAGAGAGAATTCAAGTCGCATAGAAAGGAAAAAGAGACAACAAGCATCTACTAGCTATATAGAAGTCGAATAATGAAGAAGAAGAGCAATAAAAGCATGAAGTTGAAGGAAATGTGAAGACTCACGCAGGGTCCAATTGAGATTCTCTTTTAGCCTCTTATGGTGAATTTAAGCTTTCTTATAATGTGTGTTATTGTTGAAGGAAATGTGAAGACTCTCGTAGGGTCCAATTGAGATTCTCTTTTAGCCTCTTATGGTGAATTTAAGCTATCTTATAATGTGTGTTCCTGTCCATTTAGTTTTAAATGTGTGTTTCGCTTCAAAGAAGTATATGCATCTCGTTTTAGCATGCACCTCATATTTTGCTTAAAATCTTGAAGCCACCTTCACGTGAGTCGGCCAACGCATAAGGGGCATGATGACTTGACGGCATTCTCAACTTTCTCCTGCTTATCACAAACAGTCTATATAGGATTCCAAACTCAACGATAACAACTAAATGTGAAGATTGCACTCGTTGAAGGATATAACCCAATACCTTATGGCATGAGCTGACGAAATCCATGCACCACCTGTATGTCTGCTTTTTGAAGATAACCCTCTCTTTCACAATATGCCACAAGTCAAGCCCTAGTGAGGTTCTTCACTTAGCATCGAATTAAATCACATGCTCCAAAGTTTATGCCATCAATTCCTTTGAGTTTTATTCTAGCAAATGCACACCCCATGCGAGATACTTAATCTGTTAGCTACAACACTACAACACTGCATGGGTCGATAAGTACAATGCCTAGTATACATCATTTACGGCTAGAACTATTGTGGTATCCAATCTCATTCTCTCCCCTAGCTTTCATCTCTCATTATCAGTGTCACCTAGCATAATGCTTTCGCCATTGATGTTCTTTCTGATCTATATGAATTTCACTGCTCCACCAAAAATTCCCTCTGCCTCTATGTATCCAGCTCGAAAGTTTCCACTTTAGAAATCAGTACATTGCCAAACTTTTGGAGTTAAATTGGAGAACTTGTTGCTTCACTGTAAAATTCAAAATATCAAAAAACTAGTAGTGTTGTCAAAGGCGTACTTAAAGCGCGCTTAAGCCTAGGCGCAAAACAAGTTGAACGCTTTGCCTTGCTTAGCGGGTACTTCAATTTCTTTGTCCATATAATTTTTTATTCATGCTTATAATTATTAATCTTGGACTACATATACATAATCATAGTATTTTCTCCTTTTGCGCCATTCTTCGTAAAAGCCCACGCTTTTTTTACGGTTTTTTGGTTAAAGTCTCAATGAATCTTAGAGCTTTTATCTGCTTTTCGCCTTTGATAACACTAGTGAAGAACTAACACTGCAAAAGAAAACTTTAAAACTTTTAGTGGATACACAATGACATGAAATTTAGATAAGTGAGACTCAACTCCTTAGACCACCAAAGGCCTATGGACACGATGACCCGAAGAATGAATATAGGGAAAGGATCTACAAGAGCAAGTGAATGGAAAAAAAAAATTAAAGACCAGTTGAAGGAGAATTGTAGCAAAGTGTCAAAAGGGACTCTTAAAATTCTTCTAATTTCCTACCAACCTAAGATGTGTTTTCTAAGTAGCAATTGATCAAGATCAACAATTATTTCCATCATATAACATTTCCTGGCTAACTACTAGACGTAGTCAATACAGGCCAGAGGCCACCCACTTTTTTTTCCCCAAAATTTTCTTCAAACAGCAATGTTTCTACATATATTAATATAATAAAAGGAGGAGTTCATTTCAGATTCTTTTTCTCAAAGAGCATACAAGTCCTCGACCACGGTAAGGAATATCCTCAACATGTGATCATTAAAGGTAGGTAAGATCCTCAAATATTTGACAGGCTTATGAATGTTCAAGAAGGTGGTTGCTGATATTCATGTCATAATAATTATTTAAACTAGCAAAAAAAAAAAGGCCTCGTGATAGGCGCAAACTGCTTTCGCCGCTATAAAGCACAAAGCAAAAGAGTACAGACTGTAACCCTAAGTAAATTAATTCAAAGCGTGTCTGTGTCAGCAGTTATGGCTAGGTGTCATCTTAGATAGTCACCACGTATCATTGAAATGCTTCCCGAATTTCTAGGGTTGCAGACTTAATAGTATAATAATCGAGTGCAGCTTCAGGATAATTACAAACACAACAGAAACCACAGAAAAATAGGAATAATAAGTGTTAATAAGAAGGAAGATCTAATGATATGAGGAACCTGTTAGAGCTGGAGAAGTCGTAGAGTCTGCCATTGCTGGAGATGACGACAACAGCGACATCGACATCGCAAAGAATGGAGAGTTGTTTGGCTTTCTTCAGGAGCCCTTTCCTCCGTTTTGAAAACGTCACTTGTCTGCTGTTCTTGTCTTTGATTGGCTTTATTTCCACCTTCTTCCGCCCCATTCCTTAATCAAAGCCAAGCCCCAAATTAGGAAAATTTTGGAGATATTCGGTTTCTATGTATCAGCATATCTGGGGGGGTTTTATAACTTTTTTTTCTCCTCTTAATCTCTCACTATTCACGGAAAAAATCTGCTCTCTCCAGCGTCCCTTCGACTATCTTTTTATGCTTACACTTTTACCTGCTCAAGCAGTAAAATGGCAAATTTATTCAACTGTCCATATATATTCACGCTTTGGAATTAATATGAACCCGCCAGTTTATTTATCATTTCGTAATATATTGTATTGTACTGTACTTTATTATTTGTATTATTATTTTGTACGAATAATAAACTTATAATATTATTAAAAAAATTATTAAAAAATAGAGAAAATGATAAGATAAAATTATTTAATAATAATAAAGGGTAAGATTGAGAGAAAAAAAGAAAAAGATAAGGTAACGACATACGATCATATCAAATCGGTCGTTATATAAAGTACATATTTTATCATTATTTACGACATATTTAACGATACGATTCAATAAAATTTAAGTAACAATACGATATAATACAATGGCGGACGCACGTGGTTGAACCCGCTTCACAAAAAATAATATTGTATACATATATAAATTGTGATTAAAGTAACGTAAATTTTGTATACAAATTTTATTTGAATCAATTTGACAACTATTATTTTACGATTAAAGTTATGTACTTGTAAGATATTTTACGATTAAAGTTATGTACTTGTAAGATTGAGCTTCATCGCACAAAATACAAATTCCAGATACAATGGATAACAACCACTAAAGAAAGAAAAAAAAAAGGAAAAAATTGTTATGCGAATTGATTGACACTGCGTTGTCGCATATTTTCAGCTGATTGGCTTTGGCCGGAAATGGGAAGTCGCTAGAAGATAGATAGATATTCTTTCCTATATTAGAATTTTACTTTGGAATCAATAACATGTTAGGGTGATAGCTCCTTTGGCTCTCGATCTTTTGGCTCGCTCCTTTAAATATTAAACCCTACTAGTATTGTTAAGCCACTGCTGAGCTCGGGCCTAAGTCTAATATTAAATATTAAATAAATAATCATCGGATTTACTATTTACAGTTCTAGTCGATATAAATAGATTATACGTAGATTATATATGGCTACAAACATATTAAGTATATATTATACATTCGTTAGCTATTTTAACTTAAGCGATTGAGTGAACGGTAATTTGGGTTAATTCTCCTGACTATGTATAGACATAATTTCAAAAACACTTCTCTTGGTTTGCTTTAGTAATACTAATTACCTCTCATATGGTTTAATTACCTATTTTGTTTCTATTTCTTGTCAAGAAACTGGTTTCAAGTAATATATATTGCTATAATATTTTGTAATTACCTTTCTCAACTTTAATTATTAGTTTTAAGTTTCGTTACATAAATATCTCTTTTATAAAATAGAAAAGGATACTATATTGTATTATTTGACTAATCTTTCAAATATATAAAAATTAATTAATTGTGAGATTAATTAAATGAGAAAGAAAAATAAAAGAAAGCTTCACAGCTTTGCAATTGAAATTTTTGTAGCGAAAGTCTATGTAGATTTAAGATGTAAATTTGTTAATATATAACGAGGCATATGTTTATTTTTAATTTTACTTCAATGTTGCCTTTTATCTCTATTACTTTGATGTTTACGCAATGTGATTTCTGCCCAGTGCTCTGATACCAATTGTCACGGGATTAATTTCAGTAACACTGTGAGGACAACTAACTAGCCAAAATTGCTACAGCCTAGTTTCAGTCCAAGTGAAAGAACAGCACAAAACATGCTAACAATGGCAACACTTCTTACACACAAAGTTGGAAATAAAGATGAAGGAAGGGCACACAAAAGATTTTCGGGCCAAGGTCAATTTTCAGATTATATTCAAAGGAAGGGAAAATACAAGTGTTATGAGATACTTATTTTCTATGCTTGTACAAGTATATATAAACTTATTCAGCCACAGATGGCTGGGAATACAAGAAAAGTAAACTAAAGTTGCTGCAAAGTTGCTGTCAGGCATGGTGGGAAGCAATCATTCCGTTCAGGCATGCTGGAAAAGCTGTCAGGCAGGCTGCCAAAAGCTGTCAGGCATGCTGTAGAGTGATCATTGCTGTTTTTGAATAGTTTCAGCCATGGCAGATTTGAATTTTGGGCAGCTAAGGCGGAAAAATTCGGAAAGGATCAGGCGGGTCGAAAGTCGATAATTTTTCTTCTTATTGGACAATCTTTTACTTTATAGAAATAATTTTATATTTTTGTGCTTTCAAGTATTTTATCTTTTATTATATACTTTTAATTATTCGTCATTATTTTGTAGTAAGAACGTTTTACATTTATGTTGGATGTTTATTACACATGGCTTGTAATTATAGATATTGTTTTCTCGTTCTCGATTTTTTTTGCTTCCACTGCTCTTACAATAAATATAATGGAGATCTGTTACTCTAGCTAAGTAGTGTAATATAGCAACATCATCTTCTTCTTTATTTAAGAGTTGCAGAACTTTGAAAATAACAATGAAATTACAAAGGGTAAAACTTAAAAACATTGAAATTTATATTGTTACCAAAAATCATAATATGGAAGGTATATAACATTACAAATCACAAGGTTGATAAGTGTTATAACCGTAAACATGGTGGAGATCTTTAAAATTACCCTATTTATTTTTTGCCCACTCGTATCTATATTATGTAATAGAATATGGTATGCGGGTTGAGAGGGGTGTCTATCACGTCACATGCGAAGTTAAAGTGTCTATTTGATCGTTGTGGACAATTTAAAGAGACCGTTTGTATTTCGTCAAAAACTAAAAATGTTTTAAAATGACCTTGAAATTTTTTAATTTACCAAAATGGAAGTGTGAACTAAGTAATAATAATAATAATAATAGTAATAATAATAATAATAATAATAATAATAATAATATAGTAGGAGTAACAAGGAGGCTTATGAATTTTTTGTAGCTAGTGGGAATTGAACCTATGACCTTATGAAGGTTTTGAACCCCCTTGACCACTAAATTAAACTTCTGAGTTGTGTTAAGGGGGTTCAAAACTTAATATATAAAGATAAAAATAGATTTTGCCTTATATATACAGTGAACCCCCTTCCGCCGCCTAAATCCGCCCCTGATGATGTCTTACCAAAAAGGTTAGAAAGTGACTTGATTTATGGACAATACATTTTAGTAGATAAAGTAATATAGGATAAATACAAGGGTGAACTTAGAAGAGGAAGCCTTTTGGCTGGAATGCCTAGTTATAATGTAAAGGTTGGAATGCCTAGTTGTAACGTAACCACGACGACAACAAACTTTACATTATCCCTTATTATTGTAATTATTGTAAGATGAATCAACCAAGAAATAGAGAAGAATTATGCATTCGTCAATGGAGAAGAAGAGATAGGTTAACTGCGTAGAAAGCATAGACAAACGAAGAGAGAGAAGTTGTAATATTTCATTACTCATCAAATCTATTATTTAATACACTGTATGTGAATTATTTATATATTAGTTAAACTAATTAACTAACAATTAAACCATAACTAACTTAATAACAAAAAAACTGAACGCTAATAACTAACCTAGTGTAATGACTAAACGGACCCTGCTACTATATATTATATACACCAAATTATATTATTCTCTACATTCCCCCTCAAGATAGGTAGTGCAAAAAATATTTAAAACTCCTAGCTTGGAATTAAGATGTTCATGTTGAACTTTGTTAAGACCTTTTGTTAAGATATCTGATGGCTGGTCCTTTGAATGTACTTAGTTGTAATGAGTCCTTGTAATATCTTTTATTTCAATATGTTTGGTTCTTTTATGATATACTGGATTTGCAGCAATCTGTATTGCTGCCTTGCTGTCACTGAAGATGTCAATAGGCAATTTGATTTCAAAATCAATCTCTTTGAGTATGCCGACTATCCATATTACCTCTGCAACAGTTACAGCAATGCTACGATATTCAGCTTCTGCTGAATTTCTTGAGTCAGTAGTTTGCTTCTTAGACTTCCAAGAATTAGAGAATTTCCTAGTTTAATCAAGTATCATGTAATTGACTTACTAGTATGAGGGCATGCAGCCCAATCAACATCACAGAACCCTACCACTGCATTGTTTGTATTGCTGGACAGTAGAATACCTTGACCATGTTGTTTCTTCAAATATCTTACTATTCTGAGTGCAGCCTCCATGTGAGATTGTTTAGGATGTTGAAGAAATTGACAGAGTGTTTGAACACTGAAAGCAATGTCTGGTCGAGTCATTGTGATGTAAAGTAATTTTCCTATTAATCTTTGATAAACAGTGTAATCTTCTAGTTCTTTGTCTTCTATTCTGTCTTCTGTATTGTTTTCCTTGATATGGTCATCATATTCTTTTGTTGTCAGCTTCATGTTGTAATCCATAAGTGTGATAGTTGGTTTAGCTGCTCCTAAACCAGTTTCAGATATGATTTCTAGTGCATACTTCCTTTGATGCATCAAAATACCTTGTTTGGACCTAGCAAATTCAATACCTAAGAAATACTTTAATTCACATAAGTCTTTCATTTTGAAAGCACTTTGTAATGCTTTTTGGTCTTCTGTATCAATTTAAGACTATCCCCTGTAATGAGCATATCGTCCACATATACTAGTACAATAGTTGTGCCCTCAGAAGTTCTTTTGAAATACAAGGAATGATCATATTTGCCTTTTTGAAATGAATGACTTAGTAGAGCTTCAGTTAACATTACATTCCATTGCCTTGGAGCTTGCTTGTAAAGGGATTTAACTAGTCGACACACTGAATTCTCCCCCTGACTGTTAAAGCCCTGTGGTATTTGCATATAAATTTCATCATGAAGGTCCCCTTTAAGGAATGCATTATATACATTCATTTGGTGTATATTCCATTGTTTTTGAGCTGCAATAGCTAATACAGTTCTAACTGTCTTCATTTTTACAACTGGACTGAATGTCTCTTGATAATCAATCTCTTCTTGTTAACTTTTGAATCTTGCAACTTTCCTTGTAGACTTGTACTTAATCTTATATATCCATTTGCATCCTATTGTATGCTTTCCTTCTGGTAGATTTACAATATCCCAAGTGTGATTATCTTGCAAAGCTTTAATTTCAGCTTTCATTGCCTCTATCCACCTTTGATCTTTAACAACTTCTGCATATGACTTAGGTTCTATAACTGTAGATATAACAGAGGTAAATGCTCTTTACTTGGGTGATATATTTTCATAACTGACATATTTATTTAGAGCATAGGGAGTATCATGATGAATATTGAGCGAGACAAAGTCTTGCAGCCAAAGAGGAGGCCTTTTATCTCTTTGAGATTTTCTGATTTCTGTTTGATGTGTGGAACTGCTAAGAACTGATTGAGTAGTAATAATCATATCTGGTTGTTGATTTTCAGTTCTGTATTCTGAATCAGTTGACTCTTCTTGATGATTACGAGATTTTGTGTTTTCTTCATTTGTTTGATCAAGTGAGCCAAGTGTTGCAGAATTGTGATACTCATCTCGGCCAGTCATTTTTTGATATTGTCATGAGCAAAGATAGTTGTAGTAGAGTACTTTGCAGCATTTTCCTTAAATGTGAATATATCTTCCCTGAAGCTTACTTCTCTGCTTATTAAAAAAATACTTGTTTTCTATATCATACAATAAATAACCTTTTTGTTATGTAGCATAACCCATATGAACTGTCAATCTTGATCTAGACTTCATTTTATCTTGTTCTTGAACCACTTTGACATAAGCTAAACATCCCAGTACTCTCAAATGATTTATGTTTGGCCTCTTACCAAATAGCCTTTCATAAGGTGTTTGATATTCTATAACTGAGCTTGGCATTCTTTTAATTAGATATACTGCACTTAACACACATTGTCCCCAGAATTTGATAGGTATATTTGCCAGAAACCTAATGGCTCTTGTAACTTCTAAAATGTGCATGTGATTCCTCTCAGCTACTCCATTTTGCTGAGGAGTGTATGCACAGGATTTTTGATGAATCACACTTAATTTAGTAAATAAGTTGTCACATAATGAGTTTACAATTTAGTACCATTATCAGACCTGACTATTTTGATTGACTTCCCAAACTGATTCTTGACTAATATCATAAAATTATGTAGAACTGTGCTAACATCTGACTTTAACTTCAAAAAAAATATCCATGTAAATCTAGTGTAGTCATCCACAATTGTTAGGAAATATTTGTTACCATCAAATGTTGGAATCTTATAAGTTCCCCATAGATCAAGATGAACTAGCTCAAAACAAACATTGGACTTTGTATTGCTAATAGGAAATGGCAACCTTGTTTGTTTTGCACAAGGACACACAATACAATTCTCTACCTCTTCTGCTATTTTTTCTGACTTTATAGAAGACAATATTCTTTTAAGTACTGAAACAGAACTATGTCCACATCTTCTATGCCAAAGATCTATGTCTTTATCAGACTTGATTTCAATTATTGCTGGAGAATGAGAATCACTTGCAGCACATGAAACTTCTGCAGTTGAATCCACTGTATGCAGATTTTCACTTAGTATATACAATCCATTGTTTTCTTTATCAATCGCTCTCACCTGCTCATTGAAGAGATCCTGAAAGATACAAAAAAAAAAAAATGCAACTGAGCACATTAACTCCTTAGTAACTTTAGTAACTGATAATAAATTGTATTTGAACTGGGGTGTATGAAACACATTAGATATAGTAATACTATTACTAATGTTACTAGAACCAATATGTGCCACATGGGTTATGTTTCCATTAGACAAGAACACTTTCTTTGGGCAATCTGGATGCTTAACAGATTTCTTATTCAAAAGGTTTATATCAGCAACCATATGGTTTGTGGAACTAGTATCAATTCTCCAATCTTGCAAACTGGCAGATGCTGAGCAGACAAGTTCAATACATGTTGCATTAGCAGTAGAGTTTTCAGACTCATTCTTCCTGACACTGTTAGTATTGTTCAAGATTTGTAGAATTTGCTCATATTGTTCCTTAGAGAAAGTGCAGGTTGTGATAGGTGGTAAACCTGGTACACTTAATTGAGCAGTAGCACCTTCATGCCCCATCTCAGAATTGCCATATTTCAAACCTTGATTAACTGTTGGGTTCTGACTAATTTGAGCACAAGTTATCCCAGAATTCCTGAAATGTCCATTATTTTCAGTCATCACTTTGCAAGTTGTATTACTGATATTAGTTTCACCTTTCTTTCTATTCTTGAACTCATTAGGATACCCCACAATTTTATAGCAATTCTCTTTGCTATGTCCTTTCATTTTGCAGAATTCACATTGTACATTGTAATTCCTCCTAAACTTCTGGTTTCCTCCATAAGTTCTAGTATACATCGCCACATCATAATGGTTGGCAGCCTTTGCAGGATTTGCACCAAGTAGTTCTGTACTTGCAGCTACAGATCTTTGACCTTCTTCGCTAATTATCAGCCCATAAGTTTGATTGACAAATGGAGTTGGACTCATCATCAATATTTGACTCCTTGCTTGACTATATGACTCATTCAAGCCCATCAAGAATTGAAACAGTTTCAATTTCTGTAAATGCACCACAAACTCCCTTGATCTTGCACACTCACAACAAGGAGCAGGGACAAAAGCTTCAAATTCTTCCCACAAGTCTTTGAGCTTTGAGAAGTATGCAGAAACAGGGTTAAAGTAGCAATTTTTTTGTGTGTAAATTAAATGATCTTGACCCATCTACTTTATTAAACCTTTCGTGCAAATCACTACACACTGCTTGAGCACTTGAAGCATACATTATACTCCCAAGCAGTCCACTCGAAACAGAATTCAAGATCCATAATAACACTATTGCATTCACTCTTTCCCAGTAATTCCAATTGCACTGTGGGAATTTTTCTTTAGAACATGACCCATCAACTAGCCCCAATTTGTTTCTTCCCAACAGAGCCACTCTGATCGATCGATACCACATTGAATAATTTTCAATTCCTGTTAATTGAAAGGAGATAATCTGAATGCCACTTACATCCGCCGGTGAAAGAAATAAAGGATGATTATAATCGATACCAGAAATTGAATTTTCAGTTATTCCCTGAGTTGCAGCTGTTGCATGTGTGTTTTGGATACCATCTGGTGTGACATCATTGTCATCCGCCATTGTTGCCCGGTTTCAAGATTTTTTCCAAAAAAAATAGAAAATTTGGGTAATTGAAGAATCGTTTTCTTTGAGCAGTTTAATCAACTCTCAAGATGCTCTGATACAATGTAATTATTGTAAAATGAATCAACCAAGAAACAGAGAAGAATTATGCATTCATCAATGGAGAAGAAGAGAGAGGTTAACAGAGTAGAAAGCATAGACAAACGAAGAGAGAGAAATTGTAATATTTCATTACTCATCAAATCTATTATTTAATACACTGTATGTGAATTATTTATATATTAGTTAAACTAATTAACTAACAATTAAACCATAACTAACTTAATAACAAAAAAACTGAACGTTAATAACTAACCTAGTGTTATGACTAAACTGACCCTCCTACTATATATTATATACACTAAATTATATTATTCTCTCTCTCTATATATATATATATAGTAATAGTAATCTCGATTTTGTACAATATTCCTATTATATCTCAATTGACGTTTCTAAAAATCTTATTTATATTTATCTTATATATGTTATCAACCTTTATTTTTGTTTTTAGTAATACGATATGATGTGTTTCATAATCTATATCATGAGCTTACTTATCGGACGAAATTATATAATTTCTGAGCAAAACAAAAAGAGCGAGAAGTAGTTGTTATCATTCTGTATTTAAAATCAATAAATCAATAAACGTTAGTTTAAAGAAAAAATAAAGCAGAAAAAAATTCGAGCCCACAAGTTTCTTGTGTTTCCTTTAATCCTCTCACAACGCCCAAGGTTGCGGATTAACTACTCACATGATTAAACAGAATAACTATTATGTTAGCGGCATTTCAAATCACAGAATTTCGACGAACTCAAATAGCGAAGCAAATCACACAAAATACTTACGTTTTGCTTTTGAAAAACCAATGCATTATGCAAAAAATTGAGGAGAGAGATTTTAGATTTTTTTAGTAGTAAAAAATGAGGCTAACCCTCTTTATCTATAGACAATGAAAGATATGTGATGTGTTTCGTAATCTATATCATGATTCATGAGCTTAGCTATCGGACAAAATTATATAATTTCTGAGCAAAACAAAAGATCGAGAAGCAACAATCAGACAAAAGTTAATGATATCCAATAATGAAATAAACGAAATTAAATGTTCTCGAAAAAAAAAAATTGCTTGTATCAATAGTTATTTTTTCAACAGCAATCAAAACTAAAAATTTCTATTTAGCCCACTGAAATTTAAAAACAATGAGAATTTTATAAACTTATATTTAATGCAGGCAATACAAAAAATAATTATTAAAAATGGAGATAAATTATTCTTAAAAACTTATCTAGTTGTACTTTAAATAGATTTTAAATTATAATTTAAAAAATATTTCATTTCTTAACAATTGAAATTCAAGAAGTATACGATAGTGAATAAGAGGGAAAATAAAGCTAAATTTTACGCACATATGACTAGTCATATGTACATGCGTACATTCACATACGCATATTTAATACACGTAACTGATATTATATATATATATATATATATATATATATATATATATATAAGGAATGTGATGTGACATCTTTATGGTGTAGGAATCCTCTTTTTTTTTTTTTCTTCTCATTTTTTGACCTTTTCCTTCCAATTTTTCCACTTATCCAAGTTTTAATTGTCTACGTTATTACTCACACCGGAGTATGAATTTTCAAGTCCATACGCTCCAATTGTTTATTTTTATATAACCTCCAGTTGTTTATGACTTATGTTATAAATAACTTGGGTCATGTCCCTATCATGCTCGGATAGGTTTTGGATGTTTTCACCTTCATTATCTTCGGCTCTTTTGCCGCCGGTCAGTTTTTTGTAGTGACTGTTTTCCTTTCTTTTACAGTGGTACTTCTTTTTATCATTAACTTTTTTCTTTCTGCCTTCCTTTTATGATAAACACTAGAGAGTATGCACGGGTTTTAAAGATATTCCATTCTATCAACTTTATTTTACAAAAAATGAGCAATTAATCTTTTATTAAACCCGACTCCAAATTATTTTTCACATAAATTGGATGTTGTGATCAACCAAGACCAAAAGTTAGAAAAGTTTAACACTTACAGCGAGTCTGTTCCAATATAATTTTCTATCTTTTTCTTTTTTTTGCAGTAATTACAGAATTTGTCAAGTCTAACAAAGATTATCATAATACCTTTTTGGCCATATTTGCCAACACCATATGTAGTAGAGATGAAGACAATTTAGATGAAAAGCTTCAGATTGTTGTCTCGGCTAAAGAGCTTTCGCAACCCATCGTCATTGTTTACGTTTCGTTGGTTTACTGATGAATGCAAACTTCATTTGGATTCAAGGAGCACATATAAGTTATAACTCAGTCTACAAACAAAAGAGAAATTGTGTTTATACTAAATCTATTTCCATTGAAAATAAACAAAGTAATCCAATATTGTTTACCCTAAAATCGGATAACAATTGAATTTATACGCGTTTTTAAGAATATGTGATATGACTTGATACAAATTGGAAGAACAAATTGATATTGAAAGTAATGACAAGAAAATAAATGTAAACTACACATATTGAACAATCTTAGCCTTGAATGTTGGTCACCCTCGAGTCAAGAAATACCTCAATAGACGAACAGAACAGGTTAACAAGATAACAAGAACTAGAAATGATCAATATATTGCTTCTTTGATGCGTGTTACAATGTCCTTTACAAATGACCAGACCTCTCTTTTTATAGTAAGGGATCCCTACTCTTGATACAATTCTATAAAAAGTGAAAAAATCTCATGATTTACTAATTAATCGGCCTCTCCTTGATACGTGCCGAGATTTCCGCCGTGATCTCCAACTGATCGCGGATATTTCGGCCTTCCGTTATTTGGATCGTCAAAGTTCCCTCGATCTTGTTCGGTCCCGGAGTCACGAGCTCAACGATTTAACTTCGTGCCTTGGTTCGATATAACCCCGGGTCGAGCTTCGACCCGTCACGTTTCAGTCTCGACTGGCGATACAATAGACGAATCCGGTTCTGACCGTATATAAATAGTCCCCTCGTTTTTCAGAGATACGTCGAAGAGAAACGATATGAACTTCGAGCCTTGGTCCGATAAACCATGACGTAGGCGACAAAAGGTAACTGAAACGTCACGTCGGTCAAGTCTCCAAGACATTAAATGTGTGTCAGTTGTTGGTCGGCCACTACGGGTTTTGAATCACCGTTTGCAAACTATAAATACTTCATCCTTCCATCCATTAGAACTTTTACATTCAAACGTTTGTTCTTGTGTTTTTAAGAAAAAAATTATCACCTTCTTCCTCTGTTTCTCTAGTTCAAGACTTCAAGCTTAAAATTTCTTCCCTTATAGTTTTCTGAAAATTTTCATAAGTTATCCACCAAGTACGCCCTCTCTTTCATCAGTACCATCTCTTTACCCTTACTCAGAAGCAATGGCAAAGACTTTTAAATTTGTTCCTCAAAAGGAGACCCTCTCTTCCTTGAGACCATCTGAATAAGAAAAGGCTCCGTCTACTGCTGTCGAGGAAAAGACACTGGAACTACCTTCAATTATGTTCGTTCCTACACCCAACTGAGGCTGACTTCAAGATTGAGAAAACCCCTTATGTACTGGGTCGATGTGAGCTGGTCTCGAGGTATATATGCTCCATCACTGACGATCTCCTCCCCAAAGTCAAGGAAGACTGTAATTGGGCCGGTAAACACGTGGTGGTGCCTACGCCCGTGGAATCAATCACTACCTGAAGAATCTCTCTAAAATCTGCTCTTTGATCAGTGCTTCACCGGCCACTAGGTGTTTACACTTATCCCTTCACGTTGGACCCTCTAGACCCAGTTATCATCGTCTTCTACAAAAGGTATAAAGTGACGCTCGAGCATAGATGAGGACCGAGATCGAGGATGGTTGGGATGGTTCGTTCGAGTAAAGACCTCAAATCAAATTCTGACCGAGGAAATGCCATTTCCCGAGAAATGGAACATGAAAAGTAAGTATAACTTCACTTTTAAGATTTTTCTTATTGCTTTTCCCCTTTATCTTATCTAATCGATGAATCGTGGTGCAGTTGTCGCTCGGATGTCGGACGCAGTTCCTCGACTCAAGAAATGGGTCGGGGCATCGTATCACAGAAGCCCTATTTCGAGCGCACATGGCGCGAATTTTCAAAGGGCTGGTGGGAGGCCCGTTCTCACGGTAAAATTCTTTCCTAGAACTGATATCACTTGTGTTTCTTTCCAAGCTTACTCATCTATTTTTCTTTGTAGGCCTTAGGAGGGATGTTGCGATGAGGTCCCCATCCATAGATGAAATCGTCCTCCCCTGATCTCTTGCTCCGAAGCAGGACAAAGAGAAAAAAAAAGGAAAGGGGCTCCGAGTTCGGGAGCAGAAATCGAAGAAGAGGCAGGCGCGCAAACCCAAAGAAAACATCGCGTTCTCTAATCAGACCTAGTCCACTGTCTGAGGGATGAGTCGGAAGAAGAAGAAGAAGAAGAAGAAGATTCTGAGCTGGTGGATCGGGTGCGAGCCCACACTATATGAGAGGCTGATGAAAGGGCAGTAATCGAGGTCCCTGAATCGGGGAAGGGCGATGTCGTTATGCCCCAAGCTAGGGAGGTCAAAGAGGAAGACGAGCCGATATTCCTCGAGTAGGAGAGAGTGCCCCTAAATATGCGCTTGGAGCAATTGATCTCATCGGGTCCCCTCTATTCTCTGACTCCATGATCAACGAGGCTAGTATGCTAAAGGATCGTTTGCCTGAGGGGCCTTAGGGGGTGGTAGATCTTAATAACTTCTTTGTTGTCTTAGAATCTACCACCTCGGAGGATGTTACCGGGTTTAGTGATTTACCGGTGGAAAAGAAAGCACCATCTTGGGAGCCATCAGGCCTTTTTCGAGCCCAAAGTTAGTGGATTGATTCTCGGCTTCGAGTGTTGATCCTGACTGAAAACGGTCAATAGTTATCTCTATCCCGGAGGATGCCAGGGTTCTCTCTGCCCTCGTGGGGGTTTTCTAGCTATCTTCAGTTCTTGGTGAAAGAAGAGGGCCAGACCAAGATGGATGAGGTGGAAGGGCCCTGCCTATTGAAGTTCAATAGGCGCCGGATCGGGTAATTTCGAGTGCCTCTTTACTTAGTACTTTAGATTTTAAGTTATAAATAATCGTAACACTTTTTTTTATGCTCGTAGGCCTCGGTACTTCACCATGAAACTTTCCTCCGATGTGGGGAGGAGTTATCCCAACACGAGGTCGAGGTTCGGGAGCTAACTAAGAAGAGGGACACCTATAAGCTTTTTAGTGACAAACTTCAGGCGAGCTAGAAGCGGCTCAGAAGGAACATGTTGATATAGTCGAGTAGGTAAGACGAGTTTCGAACTTAGTGATGCTAATTCAGACACAATGGCTAACAACCAGAACCCGCAGGTGCAGACGAGACTTGACCAGATTGAGCAACTCCAGGTGGAGGTGGACACGGTGAAGGCCGAGGATGAGGAATGGAAGAAGAATATGAACCGCCTGGCCTCGGAAAAGGAGACCGTCCGAGAACAACTGGCTCCGACTGAGGTCCAACTCTAGGTTGCAAAAGAAAAAGCCTTGGTGCAGGCAAAGAAGATCGAGGAGCTCCAATCTCAGGTAAACTCGATTGTTTCTAGTAGAGAGAATCTAGTCAAGGACCTCAAGGCGGCCAAATTAGAGGTGGTCGTGGCCAAGATCGAGGCCGATGATAAAGTGGCCCGGTTCAAGGCTGATGTCTAGGCGATTCAGGAACAAGCCAAAAACATGGTCAAGCATGCGAGGTAGAAATCTTGAAGGGAGGCACTCGAGGGTGTCCATGCTCAGAACTTCGAGATACTGGCTGAAATCGAGAATGCGAAGATATGTGAAGCCAGGGCCTGGAAGCTGGCTAATCCCGAGGAGGATTCCGAGGGGTTTGAGGAGTTAGGTGAGTCTGATGGCGGCGAAGACCCCGTAAGAGGTGATGTGGTCCCCGATGAAGATTAGGCCATTTATGATCTTTTTTCTTTTTGTCTTGGCCGTTTTGGATATTGTAAATTTCCGTATCGGGGCCATTTGGCACTTGTAAAATGAATTTTTGTAAATATATACAAGGCTTTCTTTCCATCTTAGCTTTCGGATTTTCCCTTTGATTTATCATTTGTGTTCGCAACAAGGATGAAATGCCTTAGCATGAAATAAGTAGGTTATGTTCGAAGGTTCGAACAAACATTGTCTTTATTGTTACTTTGTGTTAAGGCATTGTAGGGATTCGGTGTTACCGATGTCTTTTCCCAAAATAGTTTAGGTTTATAGCTTGCTGATGGTACCCTTTAGAACCAATTGTGAAAAATTTGCTTTTTTGAAGGCCTAATTTTTTGTTACGGGTTTCGGACATCTCCGAGCCGAGTTAAAGTGGCTGTAGCCTTTTAGTTCGAGAATCGCCTATTGGAATTGCGTTCCCCAATTATCCGGGCTTGCCCAAGATAACAGTCCCCGAGCGAGGGTGGTCGTGGACTTTAAAATTCGGGGGTTACCTAATAGGTCTTACCCTCTCGAGGTCTTAGTAGCTTGGGCCGTCCTAGTTTGTTTTCATACGGTAGTCCCTGAGTGAGAGAGTGATCATTGGAACTCCTGTTAAAAATGGCCCTTGTGCTGGTTTCCTTTAGGGGATCGGAAGTAGGAAATTCTTTAAAGAATGTAAGAAGAAACTAAAACACAAGATGATTACAAGGAAGAGACTTCTCTTTATTCTTGTGCATAATAGGATGTATGTGTACATGCTTTGAGACAGGGATCGAGCAGTATACGTGGTCATGTTTAATTTGACCTTTGGCCCTTACATTGATCCTATCGATCGAGACCCTTGAATTCTGAAATCTCTTTCCATGCTAAAGTTTGTAGCGGAGGGTAATACCCCCCAGTGTTCGAGGTTGATCGAAGTAAGGGATCAAATACTATTTTGATTGCTTTTACCTTTCCGGCCTTAGATTCTAAGTTAGCACGATTTACTTGTTGCCTCATTAAAAACCTTGCCGAAAAAACTATTTAGGACAAAACTGGTTCAAGGGAAAAAGAGTGCAACTCGTGCTTTCAGACCTAAAATTTCGTACTTTTCCTCGTCGATTACCTGCAAGAGTTAGTCCGAGATATAAACAAAATAAAATGAATGGGCTCGTATCTTAGCATTAATATCGTTTTAGGTGAGTTACATTCCAATTTCTCGGTAGTTGTTCCCATTCATCGTCCCGAGTTTGTAGGATCCTTTTCCGGTGATTTCGATGATATGATGTGGCCCTTCCCAATTCGGCCCCAACTTTCCCTCGTTCGGGTTTCTGGTGTTCAATGTGACCTTCCTTAGCACTAAGTCCTCGATGCTGAAGTACCAAAGATTGGTCCTCTTGTTGTAATTTCTTTCGATCTGTTGCTTTTGGGAAGCCAACCAAACAAGGGAGGCCTCACGCTTTTCGTATAATAGCTCCAGGCTTGTAGTCATGGCGTTGTCATTTGATTCATTTATTGTATATCAGAATCTGATGTTGGGATCTCCGACCTCGACCAATATCAAAGCTTTGGTTCCATATTTAATGAGAACAGATTTGCCCGATACTAGACTTCGAGGCCGTACGATATGCCCAAAGAACTTGGGGCAAAAGTTCCTTCCATTTTCCTTTGGCGTTGGTCAACCTTTTTTAAGGTTCTAGAGTATGGTTTTGTTGGTTGATTCGGCTTGTCCGTTCCCACTAGGGTGGTATGGTGTTGATAGGATCCTTTTGATCTTGTGATCTTCGAGAAATTTGGTCACTTTGTTACCGACAAACTGTTTCCCATTATCGCACACGATCTCGACCGGCATTCCGAACCGACATATGATATGGTCCCAAATGAAATCGATGACCTCCTTCTACATGACCTTTTCATATGCCTGAGCTTCCACACACTTAGAAAAATAGTAAGTCAGAAACAAAAATAAATTAAGCCTTACCGGGTGCCAATGGAAGGGGGACGATGATGTCCATTCCTCACTTCATGAACGATCATGAGGATCAATTCTTCAAAATCATTAAACCTTTAAACTTTCAATTATCGACAAAAATCAATAACTCTAGCTAGGGACCTCCGAATTCAATTACACGGGCATACGCCCAGGTCCCAAATCACGATATGAACCCACAAGGACCATCAAAATACGGATCCGGGTCCGTTTGCTCAAAATGTTGACCGAAGTCAACTTAAATAAATTCTTAAGGCAAATTTTAACATTTTGTCAAATTTTAACATAAAAACCCTTCTGGAAAAAATTCTCGGACTCCGCAAGCAAATCGAGGAAGGCTTAAAGAATCTACTAGAAGCTTCGAAACACATTTTGGCTTGAGTCGTGCTGGGCACTGTCCTAAGAAACTATTTCAGCAATGTAAAATATTTCCCTAGGATTAAACAAGCCCATCTCTATTTATTTAGAGGATACAAGAATCAACAAAATTAAATAATAAATCCAGCAAATTGAAAAAAAAGAGCAACTAATATCTTATCCCAATTAAAATATTATAGAAGAAGAAATTAGAAGGAGAATGACGTATAAGAGGGAAAGAACATAGAACAATTTCTTCTTTTGCTAATGATTAACTTTTCTTGGTGTTTGGATGATTGAAGAATGATGACCTAATCATGGCTATAAATAGGCCTAAGGAAAACTTCTACACAAGACAAGTGTTTTACTTACTTGTCAAATTTCCTTCATGCAAGATGACAACACATCCCATGCAAAATGACACTTGGATTAGCAAGGCCATTTGTCAAACAATTCTTTTTTAAAAATCCCACATGTAAAAACTCTGCCATGTACCAATTATGTAAGAGTATTTGGCCACATGGCTTCATGCAAAAAGCCCATCTCTTTTGAGGTTAGAAGAATTAATTTTCTTCCCACAGGTTTATTTAGAGGATTGACCAAATTTATCTCTGACTTCACATAGTCAATGGAAATTGTTCCATCTCTCAACAATTGTTTTATGACACCATGTCTCAATTTCATGTGTCTACTTTTTCAATTATAAGATTTATTCTTTGCTATAGCTATTGCCGCTTGGCAACCACAATGTATAGACACAAGAGGCAATACGTCCTTTATTAAAGAGATATTAGCTAAGAAGTTTCTTAGTCACTCAGCCTCAAAACCAACTAACTCCAGAGCTACAAACTCTGATTTCGTAGTCGATCTAGCAATGATAGTCTGTTTAGCTGATTTTCATGATATTGCACCACCACCAAGGGTGAATACATAACGACTAGTGGATTTTTTCTTATCTGAATCAGAGATCCAGTTTGCATCACTGTACCCTTCTAAGGTAGAAGGAAATCCACTATATAAGATACCATAATTCATGGTTCCTCTCAAATATTTCATTAGTCTATCTAATGCAGACCAATGCACTATGTTGGATTATGAGTATATCTACTCAGTCTACACACTGCATAGGTTATATCAGGCCTTGTAAAATTAATTAAATACATCGGACTCCCAATAATCTGCTCATATTTAGACTGAGCAACTAGGTCACCATTATTCTTTTTCAACTGAGTGTTAGCATTAAAAGGAGTGATCACATATGTGACATTAAAATATTCAAACTTATTAAGATGTCTCTCAACATAATGTTCTTGTGAAAATATTATTCCATCTTCACTTCTTATAACTTTAATACCCAATACTGTATTTACTTCACCCATATCTTTCATATCAAAATTAGCAGACAAAAATAATTTAGTACTTTGCACAATATTTAGACTTTTACCAAATATAAGCGTGTCATCAACATACAGACATATTATCACATAATCATTGCCTACCACTTTAGTATAAACGCATTTATCCATCTCAGCTGAAGAAAAATTGTCTCTCGATACGACTTTTTCAAATATTTTATACCACTGCTTAGGAGTTTGTTTAAGGCATAAAGAGATTTAATTAGTTTACAAACTTTGTATTCTTGTCCAGGAATGAAATAGCCTTCAGGTTGAACCATATAAATTTTTTCTTCTAAATCACCATTTAAAAAAGCTGTTTTGACATCCATTTGATGGATAAAAAACTTACAAATGGAAGCTAAGGCAATTAAAACTCGAATAGAAGAAATTCTAGTCATTGGTGCAACTGTTAAAATAATCTATATTTTGTTTTTGAGAAAATCCTTTTGCTACTAACCGAGCTTTATATTTATCTAAAGATCCATCATGTTTAAATTTGTTTTTGAAAATCCATTTACAACCAGGAGGTAAATTAGTTAAAATCCATGTATTATTTTTTATGATAGAATCAATTTAAATTTCATTGTATCTTTCCAATAATGAGCATCAGAACAAGATATAGTTTCAAAATAATTCGATGGTTCATTATTGTTGGCCCATGTCACTGAATGGGTTTTGAAGATTGACAAAAGGTGTCAAGTTGAACCAGGTCCATCATAGCATCCACATCTGAATGAAGCAGTTGGAACACAAATCATACAAGTCTAGGAGATATCAGTGATTGCTGAGTATCAAAGAACTAAGAGAATGTCTCCTAATACGAAAAGGTTGCAAATGGATAGAGAAGACAGAAGTTGATTTCAGCTAGGACAAGAATAGAGGAAGGAAGTTGTGTTACAATCAAACTCATTTACCAAGGAAGAGTTGGATCAGAATTGAATTATGGACTCAACAAACAGACTCTATAAATAATCAATGTATTACTGCTGAAAGAGGTGACGCACAAGTGCTAAAGTGAATCAAGTTCTGAAGCAAAAGTTCCAGAGATATTTTGCAAGCAGAATTGTTGTGCGATACAAAGGCTACAGTTCAACTAGAAGAAACAGTTCCATTGTTTATGTACTGAGTCTAATTGATTGTAGTAGGAGTTTTAACATTGTATCTTTTCAGCTTACTTAGAAGCAATTGTAATAGGTACAAATTGATCAAGTTAGAGTTAGCTTGAAATCTGTAGAAATTAGCTAGAGGCTAGTTGATACAAAGAGGATTAGAGTTAGTCCTAGGATTACAAAAGAGTTTATTTTGTAAGTCCGTTTTGGCTAAGAGTTTAGTGAAGAGTTTGAGCAAATCCTATTGAGGAGTAGGTCGTGGTTTTTCACCTTTTGAGCCAGGTGTTTTCCACGTAAAAATCTATGTGTCTTTACTATTACTTCTTAATTATTCCGCAAACAGTAGTAAGTAGTATACTAAGAAGAACTAGGTTCTTCTTATTAGACGACACTCGAAAATTGGGTATTGCACAATTAACTTGTAATATTGTGTAGTATTGAAGTCTAAAACATCAATTATCAACAAGAAAAGTTTGAAAAACATTTCTATAAGAAAAATATTCTTTCCTTGGCCTTTAGCTCCTTCTCAGTTCCTCATTAGAGGTAATTTCACTATTTGTTTCTACAAGTGTAAGAGAAATTTTATCAGACAATGGATAAATATATCAAAGAACACAACAATCTTTGTCTCAATTATAGTATTTTAATCAAGCACATCACTCTTTAAAACAAAAAATCATATGTAAACTAGTTCAACATATCCAATAAGCATACAATTAGCAGTTTTTGAACCTATTTTTCTCCTTTTAGGTTCATGCAACACAACTTTAGCAAGACACCCCTGCACTTTTAAATATTTCAAGTTAGGTTTATAACCCTTCGACAATTCATACGGAGTTTTGCCAGTTCTTTTATGTGATATTCTATTTTGTAAGTGACATGCAAATAAAATAGCTTCACCCCACAAATTATCAGGAGCATTAGAACTAACTAACATAGAGTTCATCATCTTTTTCAATGTTCTATTTTCCTTTCAGCTATTCCCATTTGACTCAGGTGAGTAAGGCGGAGTTGCTTTATGAATAATTACATTCTTTTCACAAAAATCATTTAAAGATACATATTCTCCACCTCTATCAGATCTAATTGTCTTGATTTTTCTACTAAGTTGATTTTCAACCTCAATTTTATAAGAAATAAAAGAATTAGAAGCATCATCTTTATTTCTAAGAAAATACAACTTAGTATATGTATTGGTAAAAAAGAGTTTCACACGTATGATAATTCTTTATGACTCAGCTGATTACATAGACCAAGGAAAACGTGACAACTAGATATGATTCTGTAAAGAGGCGCAGAGCAAAGAGGTGCAGATCAATAAACCTACGGGGTAATCAGCTACGGTAAACTCAACCTAATTGAGACAAGGAAGAGACACGATCAGAATGAATCTGGACAGAGCTACGGGCAGATTCAGAGATCCTCAATTAATGACTCACATGTTACACAACCTTCACGTAACAGTTACGGTTACTCTTTGTAACGTCCCATTAATGTAATAATTAGTCATTAATGAGCGATCATTGTAAGAGGTAGACGTTATATTAGGAAATTCCCTATATAAGGGAAGAGAATATAACCTGTAAAGGGCATCTGAACTACGAGTACAATACACTTTACTTTTTTGTGCATCATATTATTGCCATTTACTTACTCTTCTTTACTTAATATTATATCCTTGATTATCAGTAACCCGTGTTCATCCTAAAAATAGCTTTGGTCAAAGGATCTAATTCTTTGGTTAAACAAATTGGTTCTATTATCGGAAAACCTGATAATCTTTATTTTCTTTTCAATCGATATCCTATAAACTATGTCGAACTCCAACGACAACAACCAGCAGAGGAATGGTACTGCCTCATTCGCAATTCACTATATCGCAAGATGTTCGGAGGGCCCCTAGCTAAATGCCTCGGACCTAATCAAATGGAGTTCGTGATGAAAGAAGTCCATGAAGGACACTCTGGAAATCATTCAGGGGCGAGATCCTTGGTAAAAACCCTAATCAGAGCTGGCACTATTGGCCTAAGATGGAAGAAGAGGCCGAGAAATTCATATCCAAATGCGACAGGTGCTAAAGGTTCGCCAATAACATGCATCGACCAACGGAATTATTGCATCCAATTATTTCTTCATGGCTCTTCATGAAATGGGGTATGGACATAGTGGACCTCTTCCCCCAGCTAAAGGACAAGTACAGTTTCTACTCGTGCTAGTCGACTATTTTACAAAATGGGTAGAGGCAAAAGCATTCAAACATGTGCGAGAAAAGGAAGTTAAAATCTTCTTATGGAGAAACATAATATGCCGCTTTGGGATACCAAAGGTGTGATGACCCAAAAGGTCATCCTGAGTAATTCTGGCTAAATCTGTGTTCCGAGTCCTCGAAATCCTCCGTTAGTCTCACCTCGATATACGTGTACAGCCCGGGCAGATAGCCGGGAAGCTTCTATGTGAAAATGTGATAAAATGGAATTTTTGAATTGAAATCGAATAAATTTGACTTTGGTCAATATTTTTGGTAAACGGACCGGGACCCGTGATGTGACGATCCCGGAGGGTCCGTAGGAAAATATGGGACTTGGGTGTATGCCCGGAATCGAATTCCGAGGTCCCAAGCCTGAGTAATGAATTTTTAAAGAAAATTATTTTTAGAAAATAATAAAGGAATTTAAAAGTGAATAATTATGTGAAAACTTTGTTACCGGGCCCGTATTACAGTTCCGGAGCCCGGAACATGTTTAGTATATGTTATGTGTCCTATCTGTGAAATTTGGTGTAAAACGGACTTGAATTGATTGGTTTCGGATCAAAATGAGGAAAAAATGGAGTTAATGAAGGTTTGAGTTTTTTTTGAAGAATTTGAAATTTGGCTTGGAGAGTGATGTTATGTTCCCGAGGTTCGAATGAAATTCCGAGATCAGGAATAGTTCCGTTGTGTCATTTATAACTTATCTGCAAAATTTGAAGTCATTCCGAACAGTTTAGGCCGGTTCGGCGCATTGAAGCGAATTCTAGAATTTCAAAGTTCTTAAGTTTGATTAATTTGGTTTTGGGGTTTGATTTCGAGTTCCGTTGTTGCTTTTCCGGAAGTTCGAGCGAGTCCGTATCGTAAATACAGACTTGCCGGTGCTTTTGTACGGGGTCCCGAGGGGCTCGGGGGTGTTTTAGAACCCCGGGAGCTAAGTTGAAAAAACCAGAAAATCTGCTATCTGGTATCCTTCTCTGCGATCGCAGAAGGTGGGTTGCAATCGCGGAGAAGGATTTTGCTGGGCTAGTGATTGTTCACTGCGATCGCAGCCTCCTCTTCGCGATCGCAGAGGTCTGGGTTCCACACCTTCGCGATCGCAGCCCGTTTCTTGCGATCGCATTGAGTCGCGTCTGGTCCGGGTGAGTTTGTTCTTCGCGATCGTAGAGGTCTTGCCAGTTATTCTTCACGATCGCAGGACCTCTGCCGCGATCGCAGAGGTCTGGCCAGTTGGTCTTCGCGATCGCAGTCCTCTTATCGCGACCGCAGTGAAGAAATCACTGGGCAGTGTTGTAAAATACGGGACTTAACCTTATTCCTCCATTTTCATCTTCCTCTTCAAGATTTTAGAGAGCTTCTCAAAAGACCTTCCACTACTGTTATTGAGGTAAGTAAATTCCATAGTTTTACTAGTTTCAAACAGTAATTCCTAGTTAAATTCACTACTAAATCATCTAAAAATCATAGAATTAGGTAGTAATTTTAGGGTTCTTGAGGATTTTTGGGATTTTCCATGTTAGGCCATAAATTCTTGTATAAATTACATAACTTCGATCCTTAGACTCCGGGTAATTAATTCCTTCATGAATTTTCGAAAATCCGAACGTGTGGGCCCGAGGTCGAATTTTAGTCTTCTCGGAGAAATAGTAGGAAATGTATAGTTTGGCTTGAGAATTGGTTTATTGAGTACTTATTGATGTTAATAAATCCATTATGTCTAGATATTCCCGATTCGGAGTTGGATTCGAGAGGAAAGGCTGTGATTGAGGCTTGACTTGCATTTTCTTTGGAGCCGAGGTAAGTGTTTGGCTTAACCTCAACTTGAGGGATTAGGTATAGAGTCTTACTTGCTATGTGTAACTCATGTCCATAGAATAGGCGTGGTGACGAGTGCCTATGCGTTGCAGTCAAGCATGCCCGTGAGTCATTTGTGATGAAACTTACTATGTTCTTGATATTCTCCGCCCCGTGAGTAATTGATGAATTAAAAAGTGATACCTTGATGTTGTTTCATGACGTGAAGAGTTATTGAGTGATTTATTTCAGTTGAGGCTTACATTGTTGAAATTGTAATTCTGATGCGAGGTTGGTTATAGCTGAGACCCTTGTCGGGCATTTGTTGATGTTGTAATTGATGATTTCTCCTTGTCGGGGCAATAGAATTGTATTGATGTATTTCCATGCACTTGAGACTTCTTAGTGTTGACTCTCACATTATATTGTTGCTATGTTTTGATATATATATATACACGAGGGGACATTCCGTGCCGAGTGATTGTGAGGTTATGCACGAGGGGACATTCCGTGCCTTTTTCTGTTCATTATCTGTTGAGAAGTTAAATTTCTGCCTTGTCTTTACGTTTCAGTTATTACTCTGTTCTACTGTGCTGGCATTTGTGTTGCCCTTATTACCCCAGCATGTTCTCCCCGTATCTGTCTTACTTGCTTATTTTCTGTTGCCATCTTTCCTGTTATCATATAAAACTATACAGGTACATATGTTGTTGTTGGTCCTAGCCTCGTCACTACTTCGCCGAGGTTAGGCTCGACACTTACTC
>ML292673.1:68629-102167 GCA_005239495.1 Nicotiana undulata | reverse complement strand
CCCGTTTAGGCCCGTTTGGCCCGCGGGCCCGCCCCCGCAAAGCCCGCGGCCCGTTTGGCCCGGCCCCGGCCCGTTAGCCACCCTTACCTTACATTTTACACCTCAAACAAAATGAAATGAAACAAAATATGCCCCATTTGGATCTAAATATTTCAAAACATGTTGAAGTGTGTGTGTGTATTTTTTTTTCCTTTTCTAATAGTGTTTTTATTTATTTAATATATTGACTTTGCTCTTTCGATGTTGACCTGGGAATATGTGATAAAAGAGAGAAAAGATATAATGAGCATTTTGGTATTTGCCCGATGGAAATGCGACTTCTAAGCACTTTTAAATATTTTTATCAATAAAATATTTAGTGAAATTTCATAAGTAAAATATGAGGATGATGGCATATATACACGTTTACCTCTATCTTATTATTGTCAAATATGGAGTAACAACACAAACTTAACATAACCCTTAAGTAATTAAGTGGTAATTAAGTAATTACTGAGGAACTAAAAATAATATTAATGCATTTCCACAGCTAACCTTCCGCACAAGTTGGTTGAAAACAAAAAAAGGAAAGCTTTTCTCACAAGCATTTAGCTTCTTCATCAAGAAAATGAACCTTCCGTTTTTTGGTCAAATATCAACAAACAAATAATCAGATATAAATAAAAAAAATTATAGTCTTTAACCTTTAATTGATGTCATTAAAATACCCAGCTGATCAAGAAATTAGTGATGGTTCTTCCATTATTGAAGTTAGGGACACTTGCTTTAAAGACTTTAAGCAAACCCATTGCGGCTAGGCTCAAGAAAGAGGCTGGCTTGCACCCCAAGTTCCGTCATTTGATCATCAGCATGGCCCAGGTATGAAATTAATCCAAATACATAAACCCTGCAATTATATTATGTGACTGTGTTTTTGTTGGGTTGATGACTGGCTTCATCATAATTAAACCAATTTAAAGCAATCCTTGTTTTCAGGGTGGGTTCATTTGAACCCAGTAACTTTGTGTATTAAAATGGAGAAATGGTAGAATCCTGAACTCGAACCCATAATGCTCTCAGTGGCGAAGCCATGAATTTCATCTAGGGTGTTCAAATTTGAAAGAAGTAAAAAGAATCTCTGATAAATGGTGTTTAATATATGTTATATACCACAAAATCTAATATTTTACTTATATATACCGTGCAATTTTTCGATAAAGGATGGTCAGTTGACCACCTTTGATACTACGTAGCTTCGCCCCTGAATGCTCTTTGTCCAGTCTTGGGTCAATTGTGGTTTGCGACACTCAAATAGGAGGAGTTGAGCCGATGATTGTGTATTAATGGTTTTTTTGTTTTGTCATAATTCTGTTTGTGGTATGTCCAATTAAATTCTTGTGTTCTTTTCCTTCGTTGGTGTTGAGTTGTTCACCACTCATCAGTCAAGAAATTGTATGTTTTAGAAGAGCTCAAAATGTAAACCACAGGCCTCGGGTGCGAGCCCTAAGAAAGGAGTCATCTTTGGTAGGTAACACTTTACCCACAAAGTGGTACTCTCTAATGTGGATTAGTCTGGTTGCAAAGCAGGTACCGCCATACCGGACACCGAGTGGGAAACAAATAAATGAAAAAATAACCAAAATGTCGAAGATTATGGAATTTTGCTGTTAAATTGGTGAGGACTTGTAAATTTTAGTTTTGTTCCACCGTGACATTTAGTTATTTATAGCAGAATTGTTCGGGGGCTTTGCCAAAAGGTTGGATCATTTTATTTCCTGTGCGGGGGTAGCAGGTAACCTGGCTTTCAAATGTCGGCAAGTCTCTTCTCAAGTATCATAGTAGTATAGAGACATACACTTGCAATAAGTCGCTGCAAGAGTGAATCTTATTGTCGTCTTCCTCTCCGACTTTACGATATTATTCTAGCAAAAGATAGTGATTAGCTGACAGTATTATATCTCGGTTAAGGGCCGACTGCACTACTTAAGACTGTCGAAGCAAGGGCATGATTGCTCTGTTAGAAAGACTACCCGCTTCTTATAACATACTTACAATTGACTGGTACTAATATTATATGGAAGAAAATGTAAAGACAAAATATGATCTAGACAGTGACAGGAACATATTAACAACAGTGACTAGCAGACTATTGTGTGTCCTAAGGTGCTTGCGGTATCTCCATTAAGGGACTCTATGTCTTAGATGATTTTACTGAATAAGTCTCACTTTTGTGGTTAATTCTGTCTTGTATTATAGTTCATGAGTTTATCTGCAGTTGTTTATATACGTAGTTCTTGTTGCAAAATAGCAGTTCATTTCACATGTTTCTTTTCTCTTACCTCTTCATGTGGTTACACATGCATCACTCTCTGAATATTTTCTAGATATGTTTCAGTACATATGCCCATATCGCGTTTCAGATGTGAATACTCTAGTAGCCTTCACTCTTTCAGAAAGTTATTCTCCCCTTCTGCTTTTACTTTGACTTGTTAAGAGTTTCTCCTAATATAGATCATTTTTTTTTCATTACATCCATTGCTGAAACCAGGCGAATCACCGCATGACAACAACCATGCAAAGACGGCTTTATGGCCATGCAACTGATGTTGGAATACGACCATTGAATGAAGAGAAAGCGGTTCAAGCAGCTGTTGATCTTCTGGGGGAATTTTTTGTTTTCTCGGTATGTTTGTTCTCCTACTTGATTTTTGCGATAATTTCTGCGTAGTTAACTACCCCGATTCTTACCATATGTTAATTTTTGTGATAGCGCAGACAAGCTTTGCTAAGTGATCTAACGATACAAATTTTAAGCATGTAAAACTTAATATGTTTTCCCTAGTTATCCCTCAGTTACCTGTCATGGCAATACAAGTTTGAAGGCCAAATTGTCTATGTCATTTCATGCATGTGCCCAAGTTTTGATTCTCTACGTTGCTTTCTTGCAACATTTATTTTCTTATGAATATGAATAAAGCTATTGAAAGGCCCTTTGACAAAGAACTTCTTTAACTCCAAGATAGCATCTGCAATAGAGAGTTTGAAACTACATTAAAATCTGATAGTGCAGTAGGCAGTAGCCAAATACGTGTCAGTGGCAAAACATAAGAGAAGGGTTGTGAAGCTTTTTGGGTTGGTTTTGGGTGTTTTTTGAAGTATTAACATTTTAATAAATGATTGGAGTTATCTGCTTGCTTGCCCAAAAAGTATTTGTTCAATGACTGCACTAAGCTCTTGAAAAGAAAAAGCCCCAAATCTTGATATTCTGATGTCTTGTACTTGCTGTACGTGCTGGCGCAATTGGAATTGGCACAGGGTAATTGCTGTACCGCCGTTTGACTTGGAGGTTATGGATCCAAACCATGGAAACAACCTCTTTCAGAAATGCTAGGTAAAAGAGTGCGTAGAATAGACCCAATTCATTTCAGCCCTTTCCTAGACCCTGCATATAGCGGGAGTTAAGCATGCCAGCATCCCTTATGTGCTTGCTGGCACTAAAGCAGTCGTTTCACAATTTCTTACTTGGATGGTCAAGCAGTTTCCGTGGAACTAACTTGTCAATGGAAGTGGAGAATGGAATGGAAAAGTTAGTAGTCCAGTAGGCAACTGGCTGATGCATTTATTCTGAATCTCCTAATGCCTGTTTCAGTTCCTCCTTAACAATGTGGTAGAGTAATCATGTTTGATCTAGCGTCGATGCATCAGGCATCTCATAGGGTCATTGGATCGAACAGATTATCTTATGGCGTGATGCACTTTCTGTATGCCATTTTCACTATTATGACAAGCTATTACATTTGTTTCTTCTATTTCTGTTCAGTTTCATTCAATCACACACATGACTAATCTCTAAGGGCATCATTTTTATGTCTTCAATCTCTTGAGACTTGAGCTTTAACCCTTAAAATGTGACCTGCCTTTGCCATCTACTTCTAGTGCATCTTCTAATCTTTGTGAAACTTTTGCAATTTGGTGAACAGGTCGCAGTTGCTGCTCTTGCATTTGAGGTGCAGAGAAGTGCTCGGTCAGAGGCTAAGAAGGAGGAACTTCGTAGGCAAGAACTGGAGGTAGTCCTATCATATTCTTCTTATTCTCGTCTTGGCAAGCTCTATAGTATGCTTTTTCTATTATCTAAAACATGTACTTTGTCATCTCTCCTTTTTTGCGTTTTATATTCTATCTAAATCTGATTGCCTTGGATGACGACAACGTGCATTAGTCTGTTGATTTATCTCTACAAATTTAAGAGCGATGGTATTCAATAGAACTATGTTCGTTTTACATTCTACCTAAGCGGAAATTCAAAAAGTTTCTTATTTCGGATAAGAACCTGCAAACAATTTATCCTAGATATGTGTTCAAGTTATATCTTAGTTCAAACGGGTGTATTTCAGAAACTGAGGCAGCGAGATGAAGCATTGGAAAAGGAGATGGAGGGCCTCAAAAGCAAAATTCAAGAGCTAGAACAGCTAGCAAGGGAAAAAGGACTTGCTGGTATGTTCAATCTCAGACATCCTCATGTTAAAGAAGGCAAGACAGCAACACCAGCATGATCTGTTTGCTCAGTTTTGGCTAACAATTGGAATCATATTGTTCCCTTTCAGTCTTTAGATCAAAGTCCTATTTGACTATCTCAAGGAATGCGCAGTCTAAGCTTCTTGCCAACTCACTGTAAATAAAGTTAAATTTTGAACCAGCAATTGTTGTTAAGAACTTTAGATGTTGAAATTTCCCATTTTTGAGCTTCATGTGTTCCACTCCATGTTACATTTGGTGGAAGCAGCCTAAATTTTGCTGTGCAACCTTCGTCTCGTGCCATGTTTTACTTAATTTACATTCATCCACCAGACCAAATAGAAAAGTCGTTGCTTTGACGACACACGCTTTAGAAACTTATCATTTGCTTATAGAATGAAGGGGAACCTTGGAGCAACAGTCAAGTTGTCTCTACGTGACCTATAGATTACGGATTCGAGTCGTGGAATCAGCAACTGATGCTTGCATCAACGTAGGCTGCCTGCATGAACGCGGGATGTTTTGTGCACCGGGATGCCCACTTCAACCAGCATCTGATGTCGATGCTAGTGAAAAGTATGTGCAGATGCTCCTTATCTGCAAAAATTATTTTAGATTGCAAATATCAGTATTGATCCTTTAATACAGTTCAATTCCAAAGGGGAGCATCAAAAATTGACTATAGGGAATCTTGAAAATGATAATGGAGTGTACCCTTTATGCCTTCCTTGCCTTGTTCTTTCTCTTTTAATTTATTCATCCACAAAAAGGCCTTTCTGCTGATGGATCTGGATGCTGCTCATATAAAGGCTTCATATTCTAATTTGGGTGACAAAAAGGACCAATCTCTTAGTTCCACATCATCAAAAAGAGTCCTATTCTGCACTTTGGTTCTCGATGAGAAGTGTCATGGGAATCAATTTTCTTTGATTTAGTGATATTTCAGCCCTTCAAGATTGCGAGAGGGGAACCTTGGAGCAACGGTAAAGTTGTCTCCGTGTGATTTAGGTTCGAGCCATGGAAGCAAGTCTCCGTGTGATTTAGGTTCGAACCGTGGAAGCAGACACTAATGCTTGCATTATGGTAGGCTGTCTATATCACACCTCTAAGGGCACGACCCTTCTCGGACCCTGCGTGAATGCGGAATGCTCCGTGCACCGTGCAGCCATTCGAGATTGCATTTGAAACAACTTGCAAAACTTATTCCCTTACTTATAATAAGGTTGTGTCAAGGAATCTGTCCAACTTGGTAATAGACTTTACTAATTTGACTGATAGAAGCCCTCTTTTACTTATCCAGGAGAAAGATGAAAAAACCTCAGACTCAGTGTTTACACTGAATTGTATCAATTGTTACGTGATAAATTTAGGGGGAGAATACGTATTAATTAATCATTGTTAAGCGACGGATGGCTATATAAAATAATATATCATACATTCATTAGTTTATTGTAAGTTTATCATGTATGTTTCTATATATATATTGAGAGAGATTGTCATCTGCATTAAGAAAGGAATTGACATTCCAATAACAGGAGTAAGAATCTCACCATGAGATTGTAGACCTCAAACTTCATATTGGGAACATGATTCTAATTTTGTCCTTACACCTAGTCAATGCAACTCCATGAACCCCCAAGCCTTTTTGTTAAACTAATTAAAAAAGAAGATAATAGGTTAATAGATATAGAAATATGAAACCTCATTCAAAGCTATTAAATACCAAGGGGGCGTGTAATAATGTTATTATGAAATGATGAGGTAGCAATGTAGAACAATAAATGTGATAAATAGCAATAAATGTAAATAAAGAGAATGATTCACCCAAATATTTAATGAGGTGGATGATTCTCTCTCTGACAATGATGTGAATCAACCAAACGTGGGAATATCAAAAGTATTCTCGGATCTGATGTAGGAAAAACTTTATATCGACAACAAATCAAATCTCTTATGAAGACAATGTTTGTAGTTACTTGAGAGTCAACTTTTCTAGAGAGTGCTTATCATATAACATATTACTTGCATTTTTCTTCTCTCTCTCTTGCTACTTATAAAAGTACACAAGTGCGGTGAATATTCTAAAATATCTTACTACTAAACTAGCTGTTTGGACTAATTCGAGCGTTCGACCTCGACCTTATCTACTCGTCTCGCCTATATATCTGCTCCTAAGCACGATCTCTGCCTAATCGGCCATCAGTCGTCATTTCTTAGGCGAAACTCCTTTGATCAGATTTTGACCCATACAATTAGTCCCTCCGCCTGTCGAGGTTGTCATTGGGCGAGCTCGATGGACGGACTTCACAAGTTTGCAACTTGAGAAATCTGAGCATTTTGGGTCGATGAGTGCTCCATTTATAATGAGGAGATGACGTGACGCTTCAAGGGCCATATCTGACTGTTACGTCAGTTTGAAATGACATCATTCCATCATGCTTCATTATGGCACATGTTCCCAATACGTTACGTCGTTTCCCGCTCCTCTTCTATTTCGAAATTAATGCGGCGGCGTTTGGCTTTCTCGATAAGGGTGTCAGTATTCTTATAAATAGAGATAGGAGCTCCTCACTTAAGTTTTTGCATTTTCCAAGTGTTTGCAACCCCAAGAATTCCCTTCTTCTTCTTCTTCGAATTTCTTGCATCTCCATTTCTCTTCTTTCAGCATTTTCCGCCATTGTTATACCTCCCCCCCCCCTTGTACGTAACCATAAAGAAAATGGCTAGTTCCTCTCTTAACCCCGATGTAGCCACTATCTTGTCGCCTTGGATGTGAGCATGCCTTCTCATGAAGAAGGAGTAGCCATTGCAGAAGATGAGAATTTCCCTATTGTGGATGAGATAATTCCACGTTTAGGGAAGGCCAGGTCGGATTTCAAGAATCCACCCGATGATGAACCTGAACCCGTTGTTTCTGATATGGATGAGGCGGCGATCGTGGCATTTAGAGCTAAATGGCGAATCCCAAACCACGTCAAATTTATCCCTGCTGGTGACGACGTCGTGCAGGTACGTTGCCCGGGGTACTGTGCATTCTATGCGTACCCATTTGTCGTTCGTTGGTTATATGCTTCCCCTTCCTTCCTTGGATGAGGATTTCTACCGCTATTACGGTGTGTGCCTGACTCAACTCTCCCCGTACATATACAAACTTTTCCTTATGCTTATCAAGTACGCGAAGCTGGCTAACCATGGGGTTTCTCTTCGTCATCTGCTTCACCTCTTCATCCCAAGTTTTCCCAGGGGCACGATGATACATCTTCGCCACCGTGGGACCAAGGTCCTAGTGGTGAATATGGATGATAAAGCCAATCATCGCTTTTTGGATAACTTTTTCTATGTGAGGACGGAGCACGTGGTATCCAACCCTGCCAGGTTTCCAGAGGAGTGGAACTATGCTCGTAAGTGTTTCTCTCAAAATGGTTGTTCGTTGTTTTCTTTTTGATGATCTGATCGTTTCGTCTCTTTCCTCCTTTTTTTGTAGCCAAGAAGGAACCTCCTTCACTAGTCGCCGACATTTGCGACTGGGTGAGCCTGATTCTGCCTCACACGGTGGGGATTCTTGAGTGGTCGCCGTTCAATGAGAGATTTGGACTCAAGCCTTCGGCCAGTGCGTCATTTCACGTCTCCCTTAATGATTTCGTGCTTCGTTCCGCTCTTTATCCCTTTCTTTTATTTTTGTTTAAATTTCTTTCGCTGGTAGGTCAGAGGGCTTCAAGGAGGGCGAGGGCTCCTACTCCTGCTTTACATCAATCGAGTGCTTCGATCGGACCTGTACCAACTGTGGCTATAAGCGAGCCTGCTCAGGCTGCAGCTACCTCGCAGACCCCGACCTCTCGTGGGCCTAGCCGCCAAGATGCTGCTCCTCTGGTGGATATTCCTACTTCCACAGTTTTTCACTTGGTGGATGAGTCGTCGCAGGGCAAAGATGAAGAGGCTCCGTTGAAAAGGCGAAAGATAGCAGCTGACGGAGTGACTGGGGACGAGGATCCAGCGAGGGGTGAACCCAATTCGGCTACGTCTGAACTGGGTGGCGGTACTGATTTGGGCGCAGAGACTGTGCCTCCTACTAGGGGTGGGCATTCGGTATTTCGGTTCGGTATTTAAGAATTTCGGTTCGGTATTTCGGTATTCGGTTTATCAATTGTGTATACCAAATACCGTACCAAATTAGTTCGGTACGGTTCGGTATTTATTATTTTGGTTCGGTACGGTTTCGGTAAAGTATTCGGTTTATGAATACCAACGCAAATATCCTCTTTATACCCTTCGCCAAAAGAGCACATAGAGTAGAAAATATCTTTTGGCAGGAACAAACGATAATAATTAAGAAGATGCAGTAATTACTAAAGCTAAAACATAATAGAAAGTGAACTAACACCCAAAATGCCTTAAAACGCTACAAAAGCTGTTGCATTTAGAAACAGCTCTATAAACGCTACAAACGCTACATCACATTCACTGTGATTCACAGCAGTCTAGAACAAGCACAAGAAGTACCAACTAGGAATTACATTGGGCTGGGCTTGGGGCGACGGGAAATGGGAATTACATTGGGTTGGACACTAGGTGTGTTAGTATAGGTAGGGTCCAAAAAAAAAAATATACTTAAAATGTCGGTATATTCGGTATATTCGGTATACCGAATTTTTAAAATTGTAATACCGAAAACCGAACCGAAATACCGAAAAATTAATATCGAATTAGACCGAAATACCGAAATAAACGAACCCGAAATACCGAATTAATTCGGTTCGGTTCGGAATTCAATTTTTCGGATTTTATGCCTACCCCTACCTCCTACGGGTGTGGAGGTAGCTTCCTTGGAAGGAGGGCAGCGACCAGAGGCGGTTGTGGTCATTCTGAGGGATGATCCATCGACGTCACAGCGGGTCGACGTTCCCTCTTCGGCTGAGAAAAGGGCGAAGAGAGTGGTCATAGATGATTTTGTGTCTGGCTCTGATGTCGATCCTGAAGATGTGAAAATATTCGAGGAAGGGTTTACCCAGGTCGAGGTGAGAACGGATGGATCTTCTCGCTCGATCGTAATCCCTTTGGACTCTGATTTGTTGGAGGATACGATGAGCTTGGTTCCCTCATTCACCCCTCTTTGCTCCGCCGTTGAGAATATGACTCTTCGGGAGCTCATAGATGCCGATCTGTCACTGGCCATATCTGGGATGGCTTTGAGGGTGAGTTCTTTATTATTTATTCATTTCGTGTCTTTTTCCTCTTTCTGCCTTTACTGATTTTTGGCTATTTTTTTTTAGACTTTCATCTTGGAGATTGTGAGTGCCCGTCGCGAGGAAAAACAGAAGGTTATTTTTCAGAAAATGGTTTCAAAGTACCTCTGGTATCATGGCAAGTACCGTGAGATATATGCACGGCTCGGAGAGGGCAACAATTTCCAATCCATTAGAGATGAATTGAACAAGAAGGACGAAGAGCTGGTGCGATCTATTAGCAGATGCAACGAGCTCGAGGATTTGCTTAGGGCCAAGGAGGAAGCGCTTGAGGTAAACAAGAGGGTCGTGGCCGAGTGTATAAACCTCCAAACACAAGTGGTGAACCTACGAGCCGAGCTTGAGCAAAGTGCAATCAGAGTTTCCTCCTTGAGTGATGAGTTGACAGAGAAGGTGGCGGAGTTGGAGGGGGCCGAGGAATCTCAGGTATCAGCGTTGGTGAAGGTGGCGGGAGGACTCTATTCGCGTCCTCAGGTCTGAACATGCAACTGAAGCGGAAACGGTCGTGTTAAGGGAGGCACGACTTGATGAGAGAATTGGTGAGCTTGAGAGAGATGTCTCGAGCTTGGGTGATCAAGTTGTTGCTCTCGAGGTTGAGAAGGCACGGTTGTTGGCTCAACCTTCCTTCTCTCATGCTTCTGGATCCCCCGACGTTCCTCGCCATTTATACGAGATGTGGATCCACGCTAAGGCTCAGTAGGATATATATATATATATATATATATATATATATATATATATATATATATATATATATATATATATATATATATATATATATATATATATATATATATATATATATATAGGAACTTGATGATGGCGGGGAATGTTCCTGAGGCCGCTTTCGAAGATGCTCGTGTTAAAGCACGTGAGGCACAACTTGCCTGTGGTTATGACCCCATAATGCTGGGGACCGGTGAAGATGAAGAGGACGTGGACGTGGACGTGCTTGCATTTGATGCTTGGTATGATGCTGATGGAGTGGGTGATGGTGGAGATGGTGCTGCTGCACTGGGCAGTGGAGGTGGCGATGGCGCAGGTGATAGTGGAGATGGTGTTGCAGGACCAGGCGGTGAAGGCGACGATGGCGTGGGCGGAGATAATGTAGCGTGATGCTCTTGTACTTAGTTTTTGTTCTTTTCTTTTTGTGGGGGCGTCTTTTTGGCCCTTTGTAAGATGTTTATTTTCTTTGGAATGGAATAGATGAATTTTTGTTGTATGTTATCAGCCCTTCTTTTTTCTTTTTTTAATTGTTTTTTCTCAGAATGTCTTCCTTTGCAAGAGTTGTTTTGGCTCTTAGTTGGTTCGAGCGAGGTCGAATGTTAATAAATTCGAATGTCAGATTATTCATGCGAGGTCAAATGTAAATTTACCCGAGCGAGGTCGAGTGTGAATTTATTCGAGCGAGGTCGAATGTCAATTGATTTGATCGAGATCGAATGTGAATTGATTCGAGTGAGGTCAAATGTTAATAAATTCGAACGAGGTCGAATGTGAGATTATTCGAGCGAGGTCGAATGTTAAATTACCCGAGTGAGGTCAAGTGTGAATTTATTCGAGCGAGGTCGAATGTTAATTGATTCGAGTGAGGTCGAATGTTAATAAATTCGAATGAGGTCGAATGTGAGATTATTCTAGCAAGGTCAAATGTGAGTCTATTCGAGCGAGGTCAAATGTTTTGACTTTAAGTGATTCGATTCGAGCGAGGTCGAACGTGAGTTTTCTGACTGGCGTACTATATAAACTTGGCGGAGAAATGAGAAACTTATGTATTTGCATATTTTTGCTTTGTTTATACATTTATTGGAGAAGTTTACATGTCTTTGCTCTGTTCTCGCATACATTGGAGATGTCCCAGTCTATCTAGTCCCTTCATTGGTCGAACTGTAGAAGTAGTTGAGAGGTCGAGCGATGAACTTAACACTTTGACTTCGAGACGCCCTTTTCGCCTCGTTAAAAACCTCCTTGATAAAACTCAATTGGGACAAAATACGGTCGAGGGAAAAAGAGTACGACTTGGAGGGACGTCTATCTTTAGAAGTTGAAGTATTTGAGGTGGGCGACGTTCCAGTTGTTTGGCAGTAGTTTTCCCTCCATTGTTTCTAGCTGGAACGACCCTTTGCTTACTGCCGCCGTGATTTTGTATGGGCCTTCCTAATTGGTTCCCAGTTGGCCTTCTCGTGGGTCTCTGCTCGCTTGTGTATTGGCTTTGAGTACATAGTCCCCGACTATGAGTGGCCTGACTTTGGCTTTTTTGTTGTAGTACCGCTCTACCTGTTGTTTTTGAGCTATTATTTTTATTTAGGCCATCTCTCTTCGCTCTTCAGCTTCGTCGAGGTCTTGCCTTATGCTTTCGTCGTTGCTTGGACCGCTCTCATTCGAATACCTTAGGCTTGGTTCACTGACTTCGACCGGTATTACTGCATCAGTCCCGTAGACTAGTGAATATTGTGTTTCTCCTGTGCTTGTTTTTGGCGTGGCGTGGTATGCCCATATCACTTCTGGTAGTAATTCCGTCCACAATCCCTTGGCGTTCTCAAGCTTCTTTTTCATGATGTTCAATATTGTTTTGTTGGAGAACTCCACCTGACCGTTGCCTACATGATGGTATGGCGTGGAGAGTATTCTTGTGATGTGCCATTTTTCGAAGAACTCGGCAGTCTTCTTTCCAGTGAACGGGGGTCCATTGTCACAACTGATTTCCCTGGGGATGCCGAAGAGGCATATAATGTTTCTCCATACGAATGTGATGACTTCTTGCTCACGTATTTGGGCGAATGCACCTGCCTCTACCCATTTAGAAAAATAGTCAGTTAAAACTAAAAGAAATCATACATTAACTCGTCCCGATGGGAGGGGTCCGACGATGTCCATTCCCCATTTGATGAAAGGCAAGGGCCAGGTGACTGAGTGGAGGTGCTCGCCTGCTTGGTGAATCATTGGGGCCTATTTCTGGCATTGTTCGTACTTTCTGACGAAGTCGGTGGCCTCTTTTTTCATTGTGGGCCAATAGTATCCCGATCATATGAGGCATCTGACGAGAGATCGATTGCCGGTGTGAGCTCCGCAGTGGCCTTCGTGTACTTCCTCAAGGACGCGCAGTGTTTGATTTGGTCCTAGTCATTTTTCTAGGGGACCGCCAAACGTTCTTTTGTACAAGTCATTATCGACGATGGTGTACCTGTCCACCTGCATTCAGAGCTTTTTTGCTTCTTTTCTATCGGGTGGGACCACTCCGTCCTGCAAGTATGAGATAATACAATTGCGCTAGTCCCAAGTCATGTTTATAGCTCGTACCTCAATTTGATCTATTGATGAATAGAGGAGAGTGACCACGTCCCCTTCCCCAGTTATGCTCTTGGTAGTTGCTTCCAATTTGGCGAGGCCGTCTGCTTCGACGTTCTGCGCTTGAGGTATTTGGTCGAGCTGGCACTCATCGAACTTGGGTAATAGTTTGCAGATTTCGACATGGTACTTCTTCAGCCGTTGCTCCTTAATTTGGGAAGTCCCTGTAACTTGGTTGACGATGAGTTGCGAGTCGCATCACAGGATTAATCGTCGCGCCACGAACTTGAGTGCTAATTTTAACCCTGCAATCACGGCCTCATACTCGGCCGCATTGTTAGTCATTTTACGGCATCGTATGGACTGGCAAGCTACTTCGCCTGTCCCGATCCTGATGCGTTAGAAGTGCCATCGGTGTATACGACCCACTGGTCATGTATTTTGGTGGGAGCATCGATGGTTTCTTTTTTGACTTCGGCCATTATCTTCGCACTGAAGTCGGCGACGAAGTCGGCGAGAACTTGCAACTTTATCTCCGTTCGCGGCTGATAGATTATATCATGCTCGCTCATCTCTATGGCCCACTTGGCCAATCTGCCTGACAGTTTGGGCTTGTGCAAGATGCTCCTTAAAGGGAAGGTTGTGACCACCGAGATGGGGTGGCACTTGAAATGGGGTCTAAGCTTTCGTGAAGCTACGACCAAGGCCAACACTAGTTTCTCGAGGTGGGGATACCTCGTTTCTGTGTTGACCAGCGTTTTGCTAATGTAGTAGATAGGAGATTGCATACCTTTATTTTCTCGCACCAGGATTGCACTTACTGCGACATCGGACACGACCAAGTAGACTAGGAGGCGCTCTCCGGGTTCTGCCTTAGTGAGTAGCGGCGACGTGGGCCTGTAGGCCTTTCAGTTCCTTTAAGGCGTCGATGCACTCAGAGTTCCATTGGAGCCCGTTATCCTTTTTGAGTACGCCGAAAAATTTGTGGCATCTGTCGGAGGACCGCGAGATGAATCTCGATAGGGTGGCTATCCGGCCGGTCAACTTTTGCACTTTTTTTTTGTTGGTCAACCTTTCTGGGATTTCTTCTATGGCCCTGATCTGGTCGGGATTGATCTCGATGATGTGTTTCGATACGAAGAAGCCGAGGAATTTACCATAGGTTATGCCGAAGGCGCATTTTTCGAGATTCAATTTCATGTCGTATTTTCTAAGTATGTCGAAGGCTTCCCTCAAGACGTCGACATGTTATTCTTTCCTTTTCAACTTGACTAACATGTCATCTATGTATACTTCCATGCTCTTGCCGAGTTGATCTTTGAATATTTTGGTCACTAGCCTATGGTATGCCGCCCCAAATTTTTCACCCCGAATGGCATCACCCTGTAGCAGTATGTCCCCTGGTGGGGTGATAAAAATGGTTTTTTCCTGGTCCTCCTCCTCCATGAGGATTTGGTTGTATCCTGAGTATGCGTCTAAGAAGCTTAGTAGTTCATGCTCTGCCGTGGCGTCGATGACTTGGTCGATACGGGGTAACGGGAATGCGTCTTTCGGACGTGCCTTATTCAGGTCCGTGAAGTCTACGCACATCCGTCACTTACCGTTATTCTTTTCACCATGAATACATTAGCGACCCACTGAGGATATTCCAATTCCCTGATGGAACCGTTTACCAATAATTTTTCGACCTCTTTGTGGACCGCATCGTTTATTGCGGAATTGAACTTTCGTCTTACTTGCCTTACCGGGGGTAAAATGGGTCGACGTTCAACTTGTGGGTTGCTATTTCCTTCGGTATACCTGGCATATCTGCGTGGGAAAAAGCAAACAGGTCTACGTTACTTTTTAAGAATTGACGAAATTTACCCGGATCTTGGAGTTTATGGTCGATGACAGATTTCTTGATGTGGTCGGCGTCGTCTAGTTGGACGGGATAGAGGTCCTCGACAGTTGATCCTGCGACCTCTGTGATTTCGGGGTCTTTAATGACATTTGCCCTTTCGTCGCCATATGACCCCGATTTCATTAATTATTATGCCTTCTTGGTCGTTTCGTTTAATTGTTAGGTGTATGTGCAGTTTTGGGCGATGCAGTAGCATTCTTGGGTTGTGCGTTGTTCTCCTCGGATGCTGAATACTCCCAAGGGATGGTAAATTTGATGAGTTGGTATAAGCTGGAGGGGATGGCTTTCATGGCGTGTATCCATGGTCGACTTATGATGGAATTGTATGCAGTATCCCGATCCATGATATGGAACGTGGTCTCCAATGTGACGTTGCCGTCCAAGACAGGCAGTGTGATTTCTCTAGATATTTGTTCAATTGCAATGTTAAAACCTGTCAGTGTGATGCAACACGACATTATCTAATCCTCGAGCTTCATTTGGGCGAGAACTCGAGGATGGACGATGCATCCGCTGCTCCCATCGTCGACCATAATACATTTTACATCAGTATCAAAGATGCATAAAGTAATGACAAGGGCTTCACAGTGAGGAAGGACCAAACAGTGGGTATCAAACTTATCGAAGATGATACTTTATTTGAGTTCGTCATACCGTTCGTGGGTGATAGACCGCTTGAGTTTGTGGGTGGTGGTGGACTTCACGCTATTGATAGACGCGTCATCGCCTCCCCCGATGATCATTTGAATGGTTCAAACCGGGGAAGGTGGTTTGGGCGGTCCCTGGTGTTGTTCCCGCCCTCGGGCGAAGTTGGCCCTCCCACGATCGCTTATCAGCTCTTTCAAGTGTCCTTGGTGGAGCATGTTCACTACCTCTTGCTTCAAGTCTATACAGTCTTCGGTCTTGTGGCCTCGCTCCTGATGGAATTCTCATAGGGCATTCAACTTTCTGGTGATGGGTCAGACTTCATCTTCTGCGGCCATTTCACCTTGAGCCCGAGCTTCTCTAGGGCATAGACTATTTTTGAAGGGGAAACACAAAAATTATGAGCAGATAACACTGGGTGCATACCTTTTTCGTTTCGGTGAGTCCCTATCTGCAGCCTAGATGGGCCATCACCATGGGTGAGGGGTGGGGGGGATGACCATTTTGATGTACGGCTGGTGCTTTTCACGATTGAGTCATGGACCTGCATGATCCCTTCGGCCATCGTTTCGACGGTCTTTCCTCGACTCCATATGGACCGACGTTAACCGCTGGGTTGGTCCGTTATGGTCGTCCTCGTCTTCTCTCACCTCGGCGTAGTAAGCGTTGTGTATTTCCTCCCAGGTAGCGGGGGGATATTTCATGAGCCTGCTCAACAGTTTTCTAGTTGCCCTCAACCCGCTCATGTTTAACCCGTTCTGGAAAACTACTACCGCCATTCCCTTTGACACGTTTGGAAAGCTCATTCTCACTTTGTTGAACCGGTCAAGGAAGTCCCTCAGTCCTTCACCGGGCGACTGTTTAATGGCGAATAAGTCATTCACCATGGCTTTTGCTTTATTGGCCCCGGCATGGGCGGTGACGAACTTATCGGCCATCTTCTCGAATGTTTCTATGGAACGTGCTGGTAATTGTGAGTACCATGTCAGGGCTCCCCCCTGTTAGGGTTTCGCGGAACTTCTTCAGCAATACGGACGACACTTGTTCTTTGGTGAGGTCGTTGCCTTTCACTTCAATGACGTAATAGATGATGTGATCTTCAGGGTCCGTTGTGCCGTCATAAATTTGTATGAATGGCAGCATCTTGAAGGTTTTGGGTATGGCATGTGGTGCAACCTCATCGCGATTGTTCCACGAAACCGACCGACGCCCCGTTTTGGCAGAAGTTTTGGGGCGCTTGGTATCTTATCAACCCTCTCTTGGTGTTCCCTCATTTGGTCGCGGAGTGCTTTATTCTCGTTCTCCATTTCTTCCATTTTCTTCAAAAAGGCTGCGAGGATGTCATTACCTGTATTACTAACATTGTGAGTAATACTTGTTGTGGGAGGGACGAGTTGGTCGTCAGGTGCTGACGCGACACCGACCCTTGTCTCTTCTTCGTTCGACTTTCGAGCGGGTTTGTCGAGGAAGTCGGTCAACGTGTTTGTCAACCATGCTTCAAGTAACTTTTTTACTGCTGGTGGTGCCTCTTTTGTCGTGGATTTTGAGGCACCCTTACTGTGTGAGGTCGCAATGCTTCCGGGAGGTGGAGACGAGCTGTTTCTCCTGGGAGATGCATTTGGTGTTATGTCTTCATCCCCCGTTTCGTCCACCCCATTAATTGAGGGGAGGAGGTCGGCGGTGAGGTCGGCTACCACCTTCCTCTTTTCCTCTCTGATGCCTGCCATGTCAGGTTTGTGCAAACAAGGAAATACGGGTTTTTGCAAAGCTTTGTTTGTGTATTCTTTTTAGATCTAGAAGGAACTAAAGTTTTAACTAGAAAATTCCCCACAAACAACGCCAAATTGTTTAACCAAAAAGTTTTAAGCCTTTTTGTTAAACTAATTAAATAAGAAGATAATGGGTATATCCTAGTTAAATATAATAAATCCAAGATCTGAGGTTAATAGATATCAGAAATACGAAACCGCTTTCAAAACTATTAAATACAAAGGGTGTGTGTAATAATGTTATAATGAAATGATGAGGGAACAATGTAGAACAATAAATGTGATAAATGACAATAAATGTATATAGAGAGAATGATTCACCCAAATATTCAATGAGGTGGATGATTCTTTCTCTGACAATGATGTGAATCAACCAAACGTGGGAATATCAAAAGTGTTATCGGATCTGATGTAGGAAAAGCTTTAGATCAACAACAAATCGAATCTCTTATAAAGAAAATGTTTGTAGTTACTTGAGAGTCAACTTTTCTAGAGAGTGCTTATCATATAACATGTTACTTGCATTTTTCTTCTCTCTCTCTATTGCTACTTATATGGGGTACTTCCCTTACCTAACTGAAAGTACACAAGTGCAGTGAATATTTTGTGGAATATTCCTTTAAAATATTTTACTACTAAACTAGCCATTTGGACTAATTTGAGCATTCGACGTCGACCTTATCTACTCGTCTCGCCTATATATCTGCTCCTAAGCACGACCTCGGCCTAATCGGCCCTCACTCGTCATTTCTTAGGTTGTTTACCCTACAAATTGAGTAACAATTAAACTTGTATTGTGGTTTTAAAGATATGTGATTTAATCTAATACCAATTGATAAACAAAAAATTAAACAGATAAATAAGACAATAAGATAAATCAAACCAGTATGCAAGCGAAGTCTCGACCTCGATTTGAGACATCCTCGAGGTGGGGTAGTAATAATAGTAAAGAGTGGAACAACAATGATGAACAATAAGTGAAATAAAGAGAGTAACAGATGTATGAATTCTTATCAGTGAGTAATGATGGTCCTTACAAGTGAATGAGATTCCTCTTTACATAATAGAGGAATCCTAAATAAGGTACAATTCTAATTACGAAAGTAAATCCCATGATTGGCACCTATAACTGCTCTTGATTCGATTTGTTCCGGGATTTCCGCCATGATCTTCGACCGGTTACTGATATCTCGCAATTCCGTTATCATGTCTTACTCGAAGTCGGTCATGTTTGGTCTTGATTGTTGTTGGCCTCGATTTCAACGGACACTTCGATCTCCAAGCTTGATGTCTCATCTTCGAGCTCGCGTCCGACCCATTACGAGGCCACCCTTTGGGCAACTCCCCTACCTCGATCAGACAATAAAATCGGGTATGCCCGATTTTGACCGTATAATAGGCAAAAACTGGCTAGCCCGTGCTATTTTTACCACTAAAAGGGATCATTGCCAGAAAATATTGGCTCCGGTTTAAACTCTAAGTCCTTGTTTGGATGATTGTTTCACATCGTTTCATAATGTATCATATTGTATTGTATTGTATTGTATCGTTTGATGAATACTATATTTGGATAGATTGTATCGTTTGCCGTTGTTTCATGATATCATGCACCAGCAATATGAAGAATAAATTTTGCAATATTATAAAGAAAAGTTGATGACACGAAATAGATTTAATACATAAAAAGGTAGAGTAAATGATAAAATAAAATTATTTAATAATAGTGAAAGGTGAGATGAGATAAAAAGACAAGATAATGACACAACCACACCAAATAGGTCGTTACATAAAATGACACATTTCGTCGTTACGTAACGACGGATTTAACGATACGATACAATAAAATTTAAGTAACAACCAAAACAAACATCGTATTTAAAGTAACAATACAATACAATATAATACAACGGGTAACGTTTGGAAGCAATAAAAGGAGGTTGGTGGGTATAAAAGGAAATTCAAAAAAGCAAAGTGCAAAGCATATATCCCCTCCTCTCATGCTTTTGCCGCGTAGACATGAATTGTCATCAGATTGTTGCTTTTTATTCTTTAGGTATTCATCATTTGATACAAACCACTAACCAGTCTTCTGCTTCTAGTTCTAAAACACATAAATCTCAAATCAAAATTCCAACAATTTACATAAGCAAAAAATCCATACTATAGAAAGAGGCCTAGCAATCTCACTCTCTCTTTACTCTTTTCTATCTTCACCTACATTCGTTCGGTTCTTCTCTACCCAAGAACCGCTAACAGGTATACCCCCCCCCCCCCCCCCCCCCCCCCCCCCCCCCCAAACACCCATTTCCATTTTTATTCTGCTTTTTTTGTGCTTTATATATTCATAACTTTGAGTAGAATCTGATGCTGCAATTGTTTCTTAATTCCAAAATTAGGGGTTTGTAAGTTATTGTTTCCACATCAAGATCGTGTAGCTTTCTTGGGTTTTTAGTAGAATCCATTTTTTTTGCTCATTTTGAAGGTTTTAGTACTTGGGTACTCCTTCATTACTGATTTGGGTTGTTTTTTTTGGAAATTTTGTTTGTGATGAGTTATAGTCATAATTGGGCTCCTTTTGGTGCTTGTGAGAAATACTTAATTTTGACAAGAAATTAGTGTTTGAATTCTAGTATTGCGATTTATCGGAGGCAGATCCATGATTTAAACTTTATGTTTCTGGATTCTAGGACAACTACCCCGAGTGTTAGTAACTGAATTTAATTTTTGTACATATTTAATAAATTTCTTAACACGTCATATACACGATTTGGGCCAAAGCTGCTAGGTTCTGCCGAATCCATAGCATAAAGCCTACATCCGCCCCTACTGTTGATGGTGAATTTTGGGGTTTGTGGTCTTTTTTCCGCTTGAGGTATTGGTTTTCTAACAGGAAATTAATACCGATATCTTGTTTGTTACTTTTGGCTTAGGTTTTGTGCTGGGTATGTATTTTAAGAGAAATTGAAAACATAATAGGATGTTTAGAGCTAAGTATATTTACTTGTTGGTTTTTGCAGGTGAGGAGTTAAGGGTATTGTTCTGTTTGATTGGATGAGGAAGGTTTTGAAGAGGGGTGCGTGCAAGTCCGCGTCGCACCAGCTCTTCAAGGACAGGGCAAAGAACCGCGTCGATGATCTGCAAGGTGTGTTAACTAATCTACAATCTGCAAGGAAGGAAAGCCGAAGTTATGATGTTGGGTTGCTTGAAGAGCAAGTCCACCAAATGCTGCGTGAATGGAAAGCTGAGCTCAATGAGCCATCCCCGGCTTCTTCTTTGCAGGCAAGAACAAACACTTATGCCCTTTTATGTCCGAGTACACCAAGAGTTTTTACACTTTTGTACCTGTCCATTTTGCGCACATTACAACCACAATAACGACGCCTCTGTCCTAAACGAGTTGGGTCGGCTATATGAATCCTCACTGACCATATCTCTTCATTTAAATTCATCTTAGGCAACATTTTACAAAATAAAAACAAAAATAAAATGTACTAGAAGTTCTCTGTATTTTACTCTTATACTGGTGTGTGCATCGCCAAGAAATTCTTTTTTGCACGTTGACATGTCTTCTTATATGTAAGCTTGTGTCTTTAATGATGTTGTATCTTGACGCATGCTTGAGCACATGGTTATAGAAAGTTTAGGTTTGTAACGAGTTGCAAATCAGTCTTACTGTGTTAATCAAAAGACAGTATTTATGAGTATAGTAGGCTATGTGTGAACTTATGTCTCCTGTCTTCGTTTTTGGTAGATTCGTTAATGTAAATGTAATATTGTTAAGTAGGCTTCTGTCTTCGAGTATTGGTGGTGTAGAGATATACAATTACGGGTTTTACATTCATGGGTGACTTTGCAGGGAGGAAGCCTTGTTTCATCCTCAGACATCTATAGACTCTTACTTGGCGAGGAAGAAGATGATGCGACCAGTGCATTAGCTGCGCCTAAGCCTGAGCCTGATGCTCAAAAAGTTAGTGTTACTGGTTTTCAAGAGGTATGCATTTTACTTGTAATTTCATCTTGTGCTTATGCTGGACTCTTCTGATTGGGAGAGAGAATGTTTTTTGGTTCTTGGATGCTTCTCCAGATCGCTCTAAGTATATATGTTAAGAATTTTCCCAGTAGTAGCTGGTTTTTTCTTCCATGCCAATTTGTCCTTTCACTTATTCGTTGTTGTTATTTTCTTTCTGGCATCTTTTGTTGTTACATGTCTTTTCTTTTGTTTCTTTTCTGATATTATTGTCTCTCCTGTTGAGCTGTGAGCTGAGAGTCTGCCAGAAACAGCTTCCCTACCCCGAAAAGGGTAGGGGTAAGGTCCGCGTACACTCTACTCTCCGCAGTGGGATTTTACTGGGTATGTTGTTGTTGTTGTAAGTTTCACCACCTCACTAGATATCACTTAGAGCCACATTGTGCTTCGCGTTGATATATCCAGCTAATCTAGGATTTCGAAATCCTTTCCTTCATATATATCTATCAACTATATTTCAACCCAAACTAGTCAGTCTCCTGTATGATTTCTCTATATCCATTATGCACTATTCAGTCTCTTTCTAGTACTAAAAAACTTGTCTTTTAAGGAAACTTGGACACTGAGAAACATGGGGTTTTCTAAATCTCACACTTATCCTACACTGAGTTGGCAAAACCGGGTGCAATTTAAGTGTAACAATCAGTGTTTTTATAAGCGAAAAACGCACAAAGCTACATGTTTCTTGGGGTTTGACATGAAAAGTGAAAAGTAAAGTGCATGCATTTTTGAAGTAAAACGCACAAGTTATACTACTACAACAACAACAACAAACCCATGAGATTTAAAAACATCAAAACTCACATGTATTTAGTACCATATTAATCAAATTGCAATTTACTTAACTATCAGCATTCAATGTATTATAATATAGATATTAAACCAACTTCTCAAAAGTTGGGATTTAAAGAATCGATCGCTGCTTACTGGGACCACTTTAAGTCTCATTGTCTGAAATGCATACTTCTTTGATGTGCATAGCTTCATTGATGAAGCGATAACCCTTTGTTTAGCTTCATCGCTTTAAGCGACAAGGTGATGGCTTTTAATTACATTGCTACCAATAACTAATCCTTAATATCAACTTGTTGGTATTGCCTATATGAATCCTTCTATATTTGTGTTGCGTTGTGGTGTTTAGGTGAGTTTGCATTGCTTCTGAGCGATTGTGGGTCTTTTACCACAATATTCCTTACATATGAATTTTGGTCTATCTCGTCATCCATAGCCCTTTTTCTTATGTCTGGACTTCCATCTTAACATTTGTATTTTTAAAATGCTCATCTTGGAGATATGTGGGCGCTCTAAGACCCGACATTCCCTCGTAAGGAAAATTGCTGGTCTTGTAGCCCTTCTATAGATGTCTGTCATGACTGTTATCTTGCTTGAAGCTCTCCTAATGCTGTTGTCAGTCCAATCTTTTCTGATCTTTCCCCGTAACCGTTATCCTCTACTTCATGTTTTTCATTTATGTAAATAGCCTCCTGACCCTCTTTTCAGATTGTTTTTCTTGTTTTTCTCCTTTGTTGGTTGATTTCTAAGAAGTTAAGATTAGGCTTTTTGCATTTTTTGGTTTTTCTGCTAGTTTAGCAAGCCTGTTAAGGTGAGCAATTAATCTTACCTGTTAAGCAATTTGTTTGCTGTAGGGTTTCAATGCAACTCAGGTGCTGCATGAGCAAGGTTTCCAGTTGGTTGATCAATGCAAAGGCTTGCCTTTAGCGGTTAACAGTGCGGGAATTAACAATCTTGGCATTGCAACCCAATTGGATTACCATTCCTTTGATTTGCATCATGAATACGATCAGCAGTACTTACCTGGATTTGATGCTCTAAATCTTTGCCTAGAGGATGCTTTGCCTCCTATTCATATTAGTCCTCCAGCCTCTGCTTTCCTGGGGCCGAAATGTGCACTTTGGGATTGCCCCCGACCTGCGATGGGGTCAGACTGGTGTCAGAAGTCTCAAGACTACTGCAGTGACTATCATGCTTCTCTTGCACCTAATGAAGGTTATCCCGGGAGGCCTCCAGTTGTTCGGCCTATGGGTATCGGCTTAAAGGATAACTTACTTTTTCAAGCTCTTGGTGCAAAAGCACATGGAAAAGATGTTGGTGTTCCTGAGTGTGAGGGTGCTGCCACGGCAAAATCCCCCTGGAACGCACCCGGTAAGAGTGCTGCGGCATTTCTTTATTCTCATAGCGGATTTTCTTTATTTGTTAAATCTGATATCTGTTGGTTTGCTTATGCTTCTGCAGAGCTCTTTGATCTGAAAGTTGTTGAAGGTGAAACAATTAGGGAGTGGCTTTTCTTTGATAAGCCTCGACGAGCGTTTGAAAGTGGAAACAGAAAGCAGAGGTCATTGCCGGATTATAATGGACGGGGTTGGCATGAGTCAAGGAAGCAAATGATGAATGAATTTGGAGGGCTGAAAAGGTCCTACTACATGGATCCACAACCGATGAAAAATCTGGAATGGCATCTTTACGAGTATGAGATCAACAAGTACGATGCATGTGCCTTGTACAGATTGGAACTGAAACTTGTTGATGGGAAAAAGATCCCCAAAGGGAAGGTAACCAATGTATCTGTTTCTGATTTGCAAAAGCAAATGGGAAGACTTACTGCTGAATTTCCTTTGGACAACAAGCGAACTGTTAAGGGCAGAGCAAAGACTGCTAGTTTGAAGAATGTGGGAAACATTCAAGCTGCTCCAATTCCAATGGTTCCAACTTGTGAAGGGTTTGATTATGGGACCGGCGAACCTTATGACTATCTTGTAGACGATTTGGATGGCTACTTCATTACCTAATTAGATACATGCATCGATGCTTTTCAAACAAGAGGCTTTTCGCCTGTGTATTATACACCAGTTTCATCTTAGACTCAAAAATCATGTTGGTGGGCAAGTTGCTCGGCTTCTGCTTACTTATTTAGTCAGGGCCAACGGGATGCCTACCATTTCCATGGGCTTGTGGTCAATATTTCATTGTCATCTGAGACGCGGTCTCATCTAATTATGGAGCACATTTTACTGCTTGAAAATGAAAACCCAATTTACTTGGTCTTCTCATTTACATATTTTGGAGCCAAGTTGACACTAAATGTATTGATGTTATAGTGTCAGACTTGGTGACCACATACATGTAAATGGTCATTTTCTTCAAGATCTGCTGCTGTTTTACATGGTTTACATTGTAGGTATGATTGATAGGGGACAACTTTAAATGCATGGTTTGAGGCTCTATTTGGTGTAAACATTATTTGAAGCCCAATCAGGCAATCAGGTACATGTTCTTATGTCCTTTTTTGCTAACTATGTTCATGTAGGCCTAAACTCAAATGGAAAGATAGGCTCCGTCTAGCCTATACAAAACTTTAATTGGTACGAAACAATAACATGTTCGGTGATTTCTCTCCATTAGTTTGAGCTTTGGTGAACGGAATTACCAGATTCTTGTGTCGTGTTGGTATGACGTAGCAACTACTTATGTATTGGTTGAGATGCCAGCAGCATCAACTTTTGGTAGGGATCGAATTGATTCTCTATGGGGGTTTGTTAAGCGTTACAGTGGATATGGTCAAAATTTACTCACTGGGTTGAGAAATTAATCCAAGCATTATGTGTATAGGCAGGGGCAAAGCTACATTTACTTAAGGTTGGTCAATTGACTTCTCTCCATCAAAAAATTACATTGTATACATAGGTATAATATTAGATTTTAGAGGTATATAATTAATTGAACACCCTTTGCCGGAGAATTTTTTCTTCTTTGAACATTAGAGAAATTCCTGGCTTCGCCACTATATAATATTTCATTGTACATTAAGCAGTTCGATAAATAGATTTCTAAAATTGAAAGAGATCCCTTTCTTACTCTTAAAATAAAGGAAAGAGTTGAGATAAGTTGTAATTTTAATCCATCTAGATTTGATTTTAGGTGTATCTATCTTGAATGGTTATTTGATTAGCTTTATAACCTTGTTCAGCATAAGAGTTTGGTCTAATCTTGGTCCTTGTATTGGACTTTACCCCCCTTGTATAGGACTTTGGCAGTGCATTCAAGCTTCTAATACATAGGTATGCCACGGTCTACCTCGGGCCATAGTCGCCTTCCATGGCTGACCTCGTGTCGTTGGCATAGGCATGCCACGGCTGATCTCGGGCCATTGACACATGCCTGCCATGACCGACTTTGTGCCATAAACATAAGCACGCCACAGCCGACCTTCGTACCGCAATTTTTCAGCCGGGACACTTCATAGTTTATATGCTAGCATCTCTTGCAAATTTCCTTCAATACAGTCCATTATTTGTTAAGCCTGTTGTTAAAAGATATAGGGGAATCTTACTATAAGCTAGAAATAATTAAGAGGTTTTTACATTCCTATACACTGTATGAAACTATATTACCTTCCATACTCAAGTTTTACTATAATTACATATTATATCCAATTACCATTTATGTACATTTTAAGGGAATTAATAATAATAGTTAGTGTCCTAAAATCATTCTAATCGTATCTTCCACTCCCCCCACGTTTCTCTCTCCACATTCCACCCCCTCTCCCACGTATCTTGCACTCACCCACGATTTTCTCTTCACAAAATTCAGAATCCCTCCATTAACACTTATTTCCTCTCTTTTTCCATAAGCATTCTAAATTTTTACTCTCCTTCAAAAAATCGCCTCCATTAACGTCTGTGCTTAGCTCGATTTTCAATGAAGAAGAAAATAGCTTCAAAGAACAACCTTAAAAAAAGGTGAAGGAGCCGATATTCTTGGATTTGATTTGGGTATTTTCTTAGAGAATTCGCCCAAAAAAAACATTATTTGTTTGAATTTGGTGTTGCAAAGAATTGGAAATTTTCTCCACGTCTCTCTCAATCCTAATTTTAGTAATGTAAAGCAAAAAGAAAAGTGAACAACAATTCCACCATTGACAGCCATTAAAAAGCTTTGAAGCTTTGAATTCGAATTTGAGTTTTGAAAAATCATTATTTGTTTGGATTGGGTGTTGTTGCAAATAATTGAGAATATGGTTTGGAGTATATCTCAATTTTGAGGGTGTTTTGGTGAAGATTAGACTTGATTTTGACTGAATTTCAGATTGAAACTCGAAGAAGAAGACATGATATACATTATATTTACGAAATTGTAGAAAAATTGTATTATGTTTATATATATATATATATATATATTTTTTTTTTTTTTTTTAAGTTGTATGCCATTGTAGTTGTATATACTAAGTAGAAATAATGTATGAAAATTGTAGATAAGTTGTATAGTATATAATTAGTTGTATGAAATTTATTTTTACTATGTATAAATCAGATACAAAATATACAAAAGATATATTATATAAAATTTGTATTTAAGTTGTATGTTATTGTAGTTGTATTTAACTGGATAGAAATAATTGATGAAAGTTGTAGATAAGTTGTATAAAATTATTTTTGTTATGTATAAATCAGATACAAAATATATAAAAGACATATTATATAAAATTAAGTGATATGAAATTGTAGATATATATAATTGGGTAGAAATAATGTATGAATATTGCAGATAAGTTGTGAACACAAGCAATATAACATTTGTTACAATCAGTGAATGTGTTATCATTAAACAATTACATTTTCTCATACAAATCATTTTGGGAGGTTTATTGATTGGAAACTAGTATTGAGTTGGGAAGTCTCGAGGGGGATTTTTGTTGGTCTTTCGTATTAATTAACAGCACGGAGAGTGTATTAAGCATTATTTCTTTCTATTTCAGATTTTTTCTTGGATCAAACACATGGGGAGAGAAAAAAGGAAAATGATGTAACTAAATCCCCTGATTGAAGACCCTAATAATGGATTGGGAGCCTTTATAATTTGTAAACAAAACCTGTTTATGCCAGGTAATTAGCTAAATATGGACATTAAGGGTAATAAAGTTTCAAATAGTGTATATGAATGAAAAAATGCCTATAATTAAAGACTCGTTTGGCCATAGATTTTTTCCAAAATAAACTTGAATTTTATTTGGCACACATTTTTTGCAATAAATTTTGCCTATATTTTGGCAAAATCCCAAATTCCATAGTCGGTTTTGGACCAAATCCCTCATAATACACATGTTTTTCCAAAAAAGAAATTGGGAAATATGTTTTGAAATCGTATGTCCAAACACATTTTCATCTTCAAGCTAAACTTCATCCAAAACAGATTTTCAAAATGAATTTACATTCTTGCGCATATTGCTGTGGGAAAAAGCTTTTAACCTTTTAAGTTTTAGATATGGTTAACATGCAACAACTCAATCCCAGATTTGAACAGATTACCTTGTAATCATTGGTTAAACACTCTCAACTTGTAATCACATTTCGACTTGTAAGTGAGATCGTATCCATGCCATTGGTTGTTTTAATGCTTTCCTTTTTGTACCATTGACATCATCTACTTGTTTGGATTAGGGATGGCAAATAAACTAGTTAGGTTGGAACGGATAACGCAAAAACGAATAAATTATCCGATTCGACATATATTCAATACATATAGAAAATTGATTAATTTTTTTTTAGAGAATTCATAATCTCCCAAACTTGAAGGAACTCCCAATTTGAGTCTCTACAAATATAGAAATTAAACTCATTAATTATCCATTGATTAAGTAAATAAAATGACTTCTTGTACCGAGAATCTACCGAAAACCTCTTTACTCCTCCGGAATAGGGTTAAGGTCTGCAAACACACTACTCTCCCCTAACTGCACATGGATCTCACTATTTGGACTAAAACTTCTTGTTATTAGTATACCTATCTTATATATATATATATATATATATATATATATATATACTATTGTCTCTTTAAAAAGATTATTTATTCACATATATAAGGAACACTTAGGAAGTGGTATCCATTTACAGCCCTTACTAAGGGTAATGAAGGGCTTAACATGTAGCTAGGCATCATGTAATAGTTATAAATAAACATTAGGATCACATCATTAAGCCAAATCTCATATAGACAGCTACAATTGCAGGAGCAAAACATAAAGAAAATAGCAACTGACTCTGTTTCAAACAATTTGGACATAAAAAGCCTCTTAAATGGAGCTACTTATTGGACTCACTCCATTAGGCCTGGATAAGTTATAGGTTCTTCTTATGCACTGCGACGAATAACTGCCAAAATTAAAGTCAATCTTGAAGCAGATCATTCATTAGGATCTAACTTGTAGGAAACATCATCTTCTTCGTAGTTGTTGACTCGTTCACACTCGTCAATCCATTCACTATATCTGGGAAGAAGAAAAAATAACAGAAGCGGAATTAGAATTCACAGTAAATCCGTGCGAATTTAGTACAATAATATGTACTACTTAAAAATGGTTCAACTCTATGTAGGCGTTTGGACATAAGAGTTGTAAAATTCGAACAAATGGTGAATTTTTTTTTTCAAGTGAATGATATTTGAAATTTAGAGTTGTGTTTGGACATAAATTTCAGTTTTGGTGGTTTTTGAAATTTTGTGAGTGAATTTTGAGAAACAGTTTTTTGCAGTTTTTCAAATTTTCGAAAATTTCCAAAATGCATCTTCAAGTGAAAATTTGAAATTTTATGAACAAACGTTGATTTAAAAAAAAAAGTGAATTTTTTTTGGAAAACTCTTCCATCAAATTTTATGTCCAAACGGGCACTATATAATTTCAAGCTGAAGGTAGCGGGGGTTGCCACACCCACGGCTAACATACTACATCCACCGCTGAAGAAATCAAAGGCAAGGTAAGGTGCACTTACATATCAATAGGCTCTGTTAGTGCTGCAAGGAGAAAAACACACACAAAAAAAACTTGTTAGCCAACTCAGTACATCCAAATGGAAATTTCCGACATTCAATTGAATGTTTAATTTGTTAGGAAGCTATACTTGTGTATGCAGGTGAGCAGGTCTTAAATGAGACATTAAACGGGTAAAGATTAATGCAGGCAAAGGGCAACATCTTTTGCCAACATAAACTCGGCTTAACATAAGCGAATGCAATTTGCAGTTTATCTGGCAGAAAGCCGATCCTTCAATTCAGAGTCTGATAGGCCTTGAAGATACTCGTTCATTGAACCAGGGACGGATTCACCTTAGGCCAAGGGGTGTCACGTGACACCACTTTGGTCGGAAATTTTTACTGAATATGTATATATAATTAAAAAGTAAAAATAAAAATGCGGATAAATAACGTGACAAATAATTGTGTAGCTCTTTCGGTCAGGCGCCTCAGTTTTACAGTAGAAGTCGTGGATTTGAAGCTTGGAGGCTTCATTTATTATTTCGAAATTTTTGTGCCTCATTTACAAAACAGATTACATTGTGTTGAGCAGGGTTTGAACCGTTGACCTCTTAGAAGCTAACAAAATGTCTAGCCATTTGATCAGGAGTCACTTTTGTGAACTCTAGTGTCAATAATTATTTAACCTAGTTGAAATTTGAAAAGGATGCTGCTGCTTCCGTGATTAGTTGTTGTTATTCTTTTTCTTTTTGCTTTCATCTTCTTTCTTGCCAATGAAATTGATTAAGAACAATTTGTCAAATTAAACAAATGAGGAACTTTTAGTGATTATTAGGTACTTTATATAGAAAAAATAGTATTTAGTATTATTTCAAATGAGGTTATTTTTGACTACTTATCAACAAACAAACCGAAACAAAGTAGTAGTAATATACTTGAGTAGTTTTTTAAAAAGGAAAAAAAAAACTCAAGTATATGATTCAAATTAATATGATTCAAATTGTGTTCTTTTTTTATATATGAGGTTGTTAGTAGTGTTTTGTTTATTTGTTCACTTTTAAAGTTCGACACCACTTACGCAAAATCCTATTGACGCCACTGATTGAACACATCGATAAAGATTGCTCTAATAAGCTAGTTCCATTTCTCTGACTAATCTTTCATGAACATTACAAGTTACGCATTGAATTTTTCAGCCCAGTGGTTTTAATCATCTAATCAAGTAACATAACAAAACATGAGCGTAAATAAATTAATAGATACACGAGAAAACAAATGTCCAGATATACCAGTGACAGTGGTGCTGAAGCTCTCTTGGCAGATCCTGCAATTTGCCTCGCCAATCAAGTTTTTCATATCACTGAATACAAGGGAAGATGAACTTGTCATAAGAATGAGCCAAAAGCAATTGCAAGTTAAATTAATTGCTGGCCAAGAATGAGAAGTAATGCATGTTTTCATGATGGGTTGAAAACTTGAAAATTTTAAATACACCGAGAGATGCAACTCAACACCTATGTAAAAACTTGCAGGTACGGCATGTATAAAGCTGGATGACGGAACTTATTACACTCCTTAACTTTTATTTAAAGGACTATTTTAGGAGTGATATCTGCATCTAACAATGTCTAAAGTGGTGAGCAGGCGGAGAGGGAAAAGCTCAATCTATTCCATGCCTACGCAGAAAAACAACTTGGACATGAGAATGCTTTATCGTTAACTTACATGCGACATTCCACGCTGGTGCCATGACTACAGAAAGGACAGCTGAAAACAGTATCAAGTTTGTCCATCCTCTTCTTTGGAGGTGGCTTTGATTTTGACTTCCTCTTTCCCATAGCTCAAGTTACTGTAAAGCGCATTGAAATACACAAGTCAGCTGCAAGAAGTCAAAAACAAATTACTAACAAGAAGTTTGGGTACTCAGCTGTTCTATATCCCATCTTAATTAATTCCATTTGATCGATTAAAACATTGAGTTTTTAAGTTTCTATAGTTCATTACACCGAGATAGCAGCAGAAAACTAAACATAGTGTTATATTTGCAAGGAAATAGTTATATATCCAGAGTTATTCCACACATAAAACATGCCCATGCTTGTGTTTCTTCCTTTCGTTTTCCCTGAAGAAAGCATAATAATCCAGCAAGATGAGAGGTCCAGCATAGAATTAAAATTGTAAGTATAATTTGCTCCATATTCCCTGAATACAAGTTGAAAACTATACTAATTGAGACTTTGAAGAACATTCAACTTTTCAAAAATCATTCAACAAAACATTTGAAAAAGTGCAACGGAAGGACCTCAAATAGTTGAACTCCATTTTGAAGCCTTGTTAGAATGTCCTTTAATTAAGTCAGATGCCAGGAAATAAGTTTTCGGGAACAGAACTCCAGTGGAGAGAAAAAAAACTAGTGATTTCTTCTCATCTAGTTAAGCCTTCGTGCATAGAGTTACCCCGAAACGTGTATGGGAGGTAGCAAGTACCCGGAAGAATAGTAGAGGTGTGTGCATGCTGCCTATACGCTGTTATCATTATAAGAAAAGAAGCTTTTGGGAACTGGACCAAGACTTGAAATTCCAAGCATGTGCATAGTAAACAATTGATTCATAAGCTAGATATGTTTGCACAGCAATATCAAGATGTCCTCTCTTGAGCAATTTACAGCTGAAATTTGGTCATTAGTACTAAGTGAAACAGAAACAAACCAACAGATTTTTCAAGAGAAGATTTATAAGAGACTAAGGGTACATTGGAATGACAACAAAAGGTTAATCAAACATATCAATCAACAGAGCCAGCATCTAAAGGCAGTGGACACACACACACACACACTCACAGAGGAACACAGAGACACACGCACGCGCGCGCGCACACACAGATTTTGCACGAACACACCCACGCGCGCACACACATATCAATCAACAGAGCCAGCATCTAAAGGCAGTGGACACACACACACACACACAGACAGACACACACACACACATAGATTTTGCACGAACACGCGCGCGCAGACACATAATTTTCTTTCAAGTTTTACATATACATATATGCAAGATCGACAAAATCAGCGATTATATGCAAATCGGGAGGTATAGAGAAAATTAACAAATTGGTTTCTTTAGAAATCGGAAGAGAAATAAAACCTAAAATCGATTGAACAGCTGAGATAAAAATCGTCTTTTTTTTTGGTTGTGATCTGCAAAATAAAAATTGAATCTTTATTATCAAATTAAATCATAGAGATATTGAAATTGAAATTCAATAAAAGGGTTATAGAGAAATTCGGAATTACTACCGCTATCGACTCGAAACCCTTGACCTCAAAGAAGCAGAAAAGCAGCCATCAATTTATGGCGACGAAGGCCTTTTATCACAAATATATTTACTACTTTCATTTTCTTTGTTCTTTTTTTTTTCGCTACCTTTTTTGACATGAAAGATGAATATGAATAAGTGGTTTGGGAATACTATCAAAATACAAGAATTGTATAGGATGCATAATGTTCACCATATTATTGAGAAAATAATAAATTTATTATTGAATTGTCCGAGAAAAATCAGTTATACACTTAAATTATATGACTAACCATGTAAATTTTGATGTATATCTAATACTATTCTAGGGATAATTAGTTTTGTGACCCGTTACAAACTTGTATTTAGTTTTATGAGCTCATCATTTTTTTTAATACATGAGAGATCTTTCTTTTATACGTAAAAGATCTAAAAAAGATATTTTCTTAAATTCAACATCGTAAAAGGTCATAAAGACCTAAAACCACTACGATTCTATATGGCACGTGATATATTATTTCTTTGAGGCATGTAAAAAGCTAAAAATAGGTACTACATGTACCGGAATAATTCTTGAAAAGTTTCATTTAGTGAATTTTATGGGGGCAAAGAATACCAAAAAATACTTAATGAATTTCTTGTTTAGGATTTTAATTTCTTGTGTAGGGGCGGAAGGAGGTTCACCCGAATCTCCTTCGCCGAAAAATTACATTGTATATATAAGACACAATTTATTACTAACTTTTATATATTAGGTTTTGAATTCCCTTGACACAACCAAAAAGTATAGTTTAGTGATTAATGATGTTTAAATTCTTTGTAAGGTCATTTTTTCCTTTTTGAACCCCTTCACGGGAGATCCTGTCTCTGCCACTGCTAATTATTGTGCATACATCCCATATGGGAGTTGTATTTTATTTCCCATCGTGGTTGGGAATTGTATAGCTGATTTTTCAGAAAAAACTCATGATTTTTTTTAAATTGTTAGCTTCTTCCAATTTAATTGAATCTACATATAATATTTCAAATGAAATAAAATTTTGTGATTATACTTCACTCCCTTCCCCATTAAGTTGTTTCTCTCTCTTTATTTTTTTTG
>ML292673.1:31358-68459 GCA_005239495.1 Nicotiana undulata | reverse complement strand
TTTTTTTTTTTTGGGGGGGGGGGGGGGGGGGGTAAATAAGAGAAACATTGTCAAGTGATCGTTTAATATGGTCTACTTAATAATATACTAAAGGATCGAGTAGTAAAGTAGAAGAGTAAATTTGAACACAATAGATAGCGTGTAAATCATAAAACGAGAACATACTTGTTCTTCCTGAAGTGAAAACGAAAATCTGAATACGGATGAATCAAGACTAAAATTACCAGTCGGTGGTGGTTATCATAGTATCAGATCAACTCCCTAAATCATAGTCTAAACCCTATGTTGGATTGAGAGAGAATAAAGAGTGTGCGTGGAAAAATACTAAAATACTGCTGAGAGTCTTTTTTAGAAGTACACAATATGTACTTATATAGGGATAGCTAGGGTTACAATAATTACTAAAAGTATTGTGTTTTTCCCTAGTGGACCGTAAGAGCACCTCTTATGGGTGGACTCTATTTCCTACATCTCTCACTCACACGTAATGGGAGTGCTTATCTGTTACGACTCAAATCCTAAATCAGGTCGTGATGGCGCCCAACACCGAAGTCAGGCAAGCCAACATCAATTTACTAAAAGCATTTTTGTCACTTACTAAATTCAAATTTGAGACATTAAGTAAAACAGACAACTTAGGCCATTTTAAACAGAAATATCCATAAAGGTCATAATTTACATTTACAGCCCAAAAGTATAATGTCTACTACGTGTGCGCCAGGGACTAGTGTCACAAGTTTACATGCATCTTAGTAGAATGAGAATTCAAAAAAATACAAGTCTGCCCTATTGTCTGAGGAAAATATAGACAAATATAACAACGAAAGAAAGAAAACACCAAGGTGCTGCCGGAAGACGTCAAAGAAAGCAGCTCACCGAGAAGTCCAACCCGAGTACAAGTTAGGGACGAGCTCCGGACTGATACCCAGATGCACTTGCCTCAGGACCTGTACAATTAAGTACATAAGCGTAGCATGAGTACATAAACAATATGTACCCAGTGAGTATCCCGTCTAATCTCGAAGAAGTAGTGACGAGAAGTCGACGTGATACTTACTAGGGTCCAAATAATATAGTTTAAATGTAAGGCTAAGCAGGAATAACAGTCATGAATAATAATGAAGGCAGGAGCATTAAATAACATTTAAAACTATCTTAGACGTGTCAAGTTCTCTAGCATATAAATTACCTAGTTTTCCTTTTCATGAAATTCAATATACACACATTCACATAACACCCAAACAATTTACAAACACACGACATGTCGTGAACGTACGACCGATACGACGCGAAAATAAATGTGCACTGCCGAATGGTCGAACGACTCGAACCATAGATGTATCTATTACACCGCTTGCGAATCGAACATGCGACGCGGTTGACATAATAGTAGGGCTACCCCGCTCGCGAATCATACATACGACGCGGGTACCCGTATACATACACATAATTGACAGGAAATCAGGAATTTAGTAGAGAATATACTTACAGAAATGGATTCACTAATATAAATTCAAGAATGTAACTTCCTATATGTCCACTTAATAATTCAAGGATATTAGGCAACCTAAAATACATTTAAGATTACGGGTACGACATATAAAGCATGCTTGTGAATCCTAAAACTACCCGACATACATAATAGTAGCTACGCACGGACTCTCGTCACTTCGTGCGTGCGTAGCCCCCGCAATTAAAGACATGCGATCATTTATATTTACCTATGGGGACAATTCCCTCGTACAAGGTTATAAAGGAGACTCACCTCGTGTCAAGTCCACCTTCCGGATCAAGAACGCACCCGAAGCTCCAAATTCGTCTCCCAAGGACTCGAAAATAATCAAATATTGCATAAATAAATCAATCTATACTCAAAAGTATGAAATTCCTCTATTTAAATGATTATTTCAACCTAAATTGAAAAAATCCCAAAATACACCCCAGGCCCACATGCTCAGATTCCGAAAATTTTCAAAGGAAACACTCACCCATAGCCTAAGGATCAACATTATATAGTTTTTGTATGATTTCATAACAAATTCTTTGAAAATTTCCCATTTTTATCAAGAACTTAGGTTTCACTCTAAACCCATGATTTATACCAATTTGGGATATTAATCTACCTAAGAATTCAAGTATTTAAGCTAAATTATAGTAGGAATTACTTACCTTACAGTAGCTAGGTCAAATATCTTCTTGCAAGCTCTCAAAATCGCCTATGGTGAAAGAGAAATGGTGAAAAATGGCTAAGTCCCGTGTTTTAAACGAACCTCACTGCCTACAGGATTTTCGCACCTGCGGCTCGAGGACCGCACATGCGGTCTCGCATCTGCGAAAATGGGAAAGGGGGACTGGGTTCGCACCTGCGGAACTTGGCAGCCTCACTTGGGGGTCGCACCTGCGAGACATGGGACCTGCAGAAGCGGTCTCGTCTGCGGCTAGGCCACCGCAGGTGCGGTCGCACTAGATCTGGTGCACCAACAGTCATTTGCTGCTGGTTTTTGCCTCGCTCGATGCCCGAATGGCATCTGGGCCCACCCGAGACCCCATCCAATTATACCAAAAAGTCCTAAATCATAATACGAACTCGCTCGAGCCTTCGGAACGTCTGAAACAACGCTAAATCTAAAAATCACACCCCAAAACCTATTGGATCAAACTTAAGAACTTCAAGTTCTAGAATTCGCTAACAATGCGCCGAACCTACCTATACTACTCGGAATGACACCAAATTTTGCGATCAAGTCATAAATGACATAACAGAACTATTCCCGGTCTCGGAATTCCGTTTGGACCTCGATAACACAAAAACACATTCCAAACCTCAATTTGAACTTAAGGAAACTCTAATTTCATTATTTGGCGCCGAAACACTCCCGGGTCATCCAAAACCCATCCCGAACACACGCCCAAGTCTGAAATCATCATACAAACCTACCGGAACTGTCGAATCTCGATTCCGAGGTCGTTTACTAAAAATGTTGATCGAAGTCAAACTTGGTCTTTAAGGCCAACCTTAAGGAACCAAGTGTTTCTATACCATTCCAAACTCTTCCAAATCCCTAACCACCCGTCCCCACAAGTCATAAATCAATAAAAGAAACTACAGGAAGTCTCATTTATGGGTACAGTGTCCTAGAATGTAAAACCCCGGTCGGGTCGTTACATTATATAGCCTGAGAAACATATTCTCATCCCATCTCCTTAATCATTCATACATGGAAGTAGACCGTGCGACCAACATACTGTGAGAGCTAAGTGCTACACATCTGTTAGGAGTATATAACATCTCGTCAAGTGCAAACCTGCAAGTACATCATCAAGTATGTCTTACCCTAGATCATATGAGTCACATTTGATATAATCTCAAAATATCATATATCATTATTTCTTGTACTCACAATCATAACTCATAAGTTATAACTGGTGCACCAGTGAATACAAATAAGTAAAATTCCATCAACGATCTTCCTCTTCTCATGATCCCTTTAACATTAGTTTGACTGTTTTTCTAGATATGCTTTGCTAGACCGAATCTGTATTCATTATCCTTTCGAAACGCACTAATATAACTAACATCACACTAAGTCTCAAGTATCTGATCGGAGTCCTTGGGGGTACAAAATCTTGAGCCTCCATAAAAGCTCTGGGTCTCGCACAATAATAAGTTGAGAATGGACTTATATTAACCTAATTGGTAGACATTAGCACACATGGTATGAAATACATGCTACACCATTTTCTTCTTTTTCCTAAGGAGCGTATGTCTTTATCTCATAAAGAATGTTGTACATATGATATTTAGATACTATAAGTATCTAAAATTTGAGTTCCTTGATCTACAATATCATATTTAACTCACATATAGCTCACATAGTAGACTAGGTGAACGTTTTTTCACCCAAATGAACTTATGTCATTGTTTAAGTGGCATTATGATTTTAAGCGAATAACTCTCAGATCATCCTTATGATAATTTTGCTTAAAATTATGTCTCATCTCCTCACATCACTAAGATAAGAAGGCAGTTGCCTGTGTGAGATGGCCAACCTCTTGTCTACCTAACATACTTATGAAACACTACAACATTATGTATATATAGCAACAAATTCTTAGCTACATATATGAAAATCGTGGCTAATACCTAACAATATCCACAAAAATTAAAATTTCATGGCTATTTAAACTTTCATAAAAAAAAATTAGCTACAAAATTAAATTGGCAAAGCTAATTTAGCATTTTTGTTATAATTGCTAATTGTCGTAGTAATAATTACCCAAATAGCTACAAATTTATTGCTACAATAAAATTTCGTAGCTAATCGAATTTTTTTGCCACACATTTGAAGTTACTATAGCAATAACAACTTTATAGCCACAAATACTACTTCTAACAAAATGTTATAGCTAAATAAATATTTTTATAACGACCCGACCGGTCGTTTCGCGTATTCGGACCCTGTTCCCCTAAATAAGACTTTTCGTAGCGGCTTATCGTGATTTGTGACTTGCGGGGATAGGCGGTTCGGGATTCAGAAGTGTTTAGGATGGTATAGGAACACTTAGTTCCTTAAGGTTGGCTTTTAAGGCCAAGTTTGACTTCGGTCAACATTTTGAGTAAATGATCTCGGAATCGAGTTTCGACGATTCCAGTAGATTCGTATGATGATTTCAGACTTGTCGTATGTCCGGAAAGGGTTTTGGATGACCCGGGGGCGTTTCGACGCCAAATAGCGAAATAGAGTTTCCTTAAGTTCATAATTTGGTTTGGGACGTGTTTTTGCGTTATCGAGGTCTGAATGGAATTCCGAAATCGGGAATAGTTCCGTTATGTCATTTATGACTTGCTTGCAAAATTTGGTATCATTCCGAGTAGTATAGGCCGGTTCGACGCATTGAAACCGAATTCAAGAACTTAGAAAATCTTAAGTTTGATTCTAGAGGTTTTGAGGGGTGATTTTGAGTTTTAGCATTGTTTTGGGTGTTCTGAAGGCTCGAGCGAGTCCGTAATATGATTTAGGACTTGTTGGTATAATTGCATGGGGGCTCGGGTGGGCCCAGGTGCTCCCTAACACCAAACGGAGCCAAAAAACCAGCAGCTTCAGCTGCTGGTGCACCAAATCTGGTGTGACCGCAGGTGCGGTTGCCCAGGTTGCAGGTGCGAGACCGTCCCTGTGGTCAAGGCTCCACATGTGCGACCCCCAGGGGAGCTGGTCCAAACCGCAGGTGCGGACCTCTTTCCGCAGGCGCGGACCCAGGCCTCCTAGGCCACTTCCGCAGTTGCGACCATTGGCTCGCAGGTGCGAGACCGCAGGTGCGGTCCTCGAGCCGCATGTGCGGTCCTCGAGCCGCAAGTGTGAGATCACTGAAGGCAGTGATCTCATTTAATACGGGATTTGGCCATTTTTCACCATTTCTTCTCCTCCATTGGCGATTTTGAGAGCTTTCAAGAGGGTATTCGGCCTAGCTACTAAGAGGTAAGTAATTCCCATTTAAATGTTAGATTAATGCACCAAAACTTAGGTAGATTAACATCTAATTAGTGTAAATCAAAAGGGTTAGAGTGAAAACCTAGGGTTGATGAACTTTAGGGAATTTCACCACATTTCTACCATGAATTCATACAAAAACTATTTATTAATGATCCTTAGGCTATGGGTGAGTGTTATCTTCGAAAATTTTCGGAATCCGAGCATGTGGTCCCGAGGGTGTATTTTGGGATTTCTTAAAAAATAGTGAATTTACTAAATAAGTAGGAGAATTTCCATACTTTGAGCATGCATTGACATATTTATATATCATTTGACTAGTTTCGAGTCCTCGCGTGTAAAGTTTGGAGTTTCGGGTGCGTTCTTGACCCGGGAAGTAGATTCTACGCGAGGTGAGTCTCCTTTCCAACCTTGTAAGAGGGAACTGTCCCCCTAGGTAAATGTAAATGATTGAATTATCCTTAGTTGCGGGGTCTACGCACGCGCAAAGTGACGAGAGTTCGTGCGTAGCTACTACTATGTTATGTCGGGTAGAATTTAGGATTTCACAAGCATACCTTTATGTGCCTTACCTGTACCTTTACATGTGTTTCTAGTTGCTTATTATCTTTAAGATTTATATGAGGATATTAGGAAGTTATGTGTAAGTTTGAGTGTTTAAATCTCTGATTTCAAGTGTAATCCATGATAAATTCCTGAAGTTCCTGATGATTCTATGTATGTCTACGAGTACCCGTGTCGTATGTATGATTCGCGAGCGGGGTAGCCCTATATTTATGTCAACTGCGTCGCATGATCGATTAGCGAGCGGGGTAATGGATGCATCTATGTTTCGTGACGCTCGACCCTCGACAATGCACATTTATTTTCGCGTCACTTCGGTCGTACGCTTCGACATATTATGTGCTATGTATTTGACTGAGAGTCTTATTGTTATCATCAAATAATTGTTCTTTGTAGAAGGGGACTTGGGACTTTTATTGATACTATTATTTGACACTTGCGGGTAGATTTTAGTTCACATACTTGATATTCCATGTCTACTTGATTGCCATGACTGTTAATCCTGTCTAGATTTATTTGATTATACTAGTGTTAATGGCCCTAGTGAGTAATACGTCTACCTCTCGTCACTACTTCTTCGAGTTTAGACGGGATACTCACTGGGTACATATTTGTTTATATGTACTCATGCTACGCTTCTGTACTTAATTGTACAGGTTCTGAGGCTGTTGCACCTGGTCACTATTCCGGTGTCCGTCATTGAGAGTACTATCTGGACCCGACTACACGGTGAGCTGCTCCTCTTGGCGTTCCTCAGCAGCACTGTGGAGTTTTCTACTATTTTTGGGATACTCTTGTCTATTCTTTTCAGATAGTAGTACTTCTATTTTTGTCTAGCTTTGTATATATTCCACTAGTTGCCCCTGGACTTGTGACACTAGGTCTTGGCACACGTAGTTGACTTGCTAGTATTTTGCTACTCTGTTTATGCTGGCAAACTATTTTTGAGTTACTTTAAATCAATTTGCCGCACTTCCTCATTTTTATTAAAGGACTTCTTAAATTAAAACTGGATAAATATTTGAACAACTCATTAATTTAAGCAATTTCGTAGCAAACTAGTGTTGGCTTGCCTGACTCTGGCGTTGGGCGCCATCACGACCTGAATTGGAGTTTGGGTCCTGACAACATGGTATTAGAGCTCTAGGTTCACGTAGGTCTCACAAGTCACAGGCAAACCTAATAGAGTCTTGCGGTTCGATACGGAGACGTCTGTATTTATCTTCGAGAGGCTATAGGGTGTTAAAAAACCTATCTTTATTCCTATTCTATCGTGCAGTCGATGGGTATTAATTCTCATTCTTCTATTCTCTCACAGATGGCGAGGACACGCGCAACCGACGTTCCAGACCCGGGAGATGCCGCTACCCCCGCCGTCCGAGTCCGTGGCAGAGGCCGGGGGAGGGCATCGACCTGAGGTAGGGGACGAGGGCATCCTAGAGTTGTTCCATTAGCACCCCAGCGGATCCAACAGAGGATCCCATTGCTGAGGAGCAGGGTGAGGTGCCCCTGGAAGATCCAGCTCCGATGGATTTCATGACTGCACCAGGCTTCCAGGGGGTCATGGGCCGTATGTGCGGTTCATGGACACTATGGCCCAGGATGGTTTATTTACAGCAGATCCTACCACCTCTTAGGTGGAAGGGGGAGTTCAGACCCCTACCACCCAGGATGCAGGTCATGCAGCGACAGTATATCAGACTCCGGGTACTCTGCCCGTGGGTGGAGCACAACCAGCAGCAGCAGCACCAGAGCTTAGATCCGTTATGGATGGTGATCCGCAGAAGCTACTTGACAAATGGACTCGATTGCACCCTCTGGTCTTCGGAGGTGAGAGGGGCGAGGATGCCCAGGACTTCATTGATAGGTGCAGGGACAGACTGCACAACATGAGGATTTTGGAGTCCCATGGGGTTGATTTCACTACTTTTCAGCTAGAGGGCAGGGCCCGCAGATGGTGGCAGTCATTTATCCTTGGTAGGCCAGCAAGTTCCCTTCCTCTCACATGGGAGCATTTCACTCAGCTGTTCCTGGACAGGTATATTCCACCCTCCGTGAGGGAAGAGCTGCGGTATCAGTTTGAGCAGCTGGAGCAGGGGAAGATGTCAGTGACAGACTATGAGGCCAGGTTTCTGAGTTGTCTCGTCATGCCCTTATGATTCTTCCTACTGATGCTGAGAGAGTGCGGACATTTGTAGCTGGGTTGCACTCAGGTATTAGGGCCAACATGGCCCGAGAGGTGGAGATGGGTACTCCTTATCAGCTTGTGGTCGAGATAGCTCGCCGGATCGAGGGTTACCGATCGAGGGGCAGAGAGCAGGGTCAGCAGGATAAGAGAGATATGTTTTATGGAGATTTTAGAGGTGCCCCGGCAAGGGGTAGAGGTCAATTTGGTAGAGGCCATCCCAGCAGGCCTCCATATTCATCTCCACCACCACCTCCAGTGAGACCATATTTCAGCTCCATGCCAGAAGGTTCTTACCGCCCACCAGCCATTCAGGGTTCCTCCGGCGGGTATTCAGGTCATCAGGGTTCTCCTAGTCTTTACTTCAGTGCCATGTAGAGGGCTCTCATCGTCCCCCAGCTATCCAGGGTTCTTCTTCAGGGCAGCAGGCCATGCCACCAACGAGGTGTTACGAGTGTGGGGAGTCGGGCCATATGGGGAGGACTTGTCCTAGGTTTTGGGTCAGGGCCTTCCAGCAGAGTTATCAGCCTACATATGCAGCCCCGGTGCCCCGTCCACCCAGAGGTGGAGGACATGCTAGTAGAGGTCGTCCCAGAGGTGGAGGCCATGCAGGGGGAGGTCAGCTAGCTCCTATTCAGTCCAGCGGAGGTCAGTCTTCAGGTACACCGGCCAGATTCTATGCTATTCCGGCCCGAGCAGATGCAGTAGCCTCAGACGCCGTGATCACAGGTACTATTTCAGTATGTGGTAGGGAGGCATCAATGTTATTTGATCTAGGGTCCACTTATTCATATGTGTCAGCCTTATTTGCTTGTTTTCTGGACGTTCCTCGCGAGTCCTTGGATTTTCCTATATATGTGTCCACTATATTGGGCGATTCTGTGGTGGTAGACCGGATCTATCGGTCTTGTGTGATCACCTTCTGTGGATTCGAGACCAGAGCGGACCTCCTGATGCTCGACATGGTTGATTTTGAGATTATCTTGGGGATGAGTTGGCTATCTCCCTATCATGCCATCTTGGACTGCCATGCCAAGACGGTTACTTTGGCCATGCCTGAGTTGCCTAAGCTGGAGTGGAAGGGTTCCTTAGTCAGTGCAACTAGTAGAGTTATTTCCTTCCTAAAGGCTCGACATATGGTCGAGAAGGGTTTTCTGTCATATCTTGCTTATGTGCGGGACACCACCGTCGAGCCTCCGACGATTGATTCAGTGCCAGTTGTTCGAGAGTTTGCAGATGTCTTTCTTTCAGACCTTCCAGGCATGCCTCCGGATCGAGATATCAATTTTTGTATTGATGTAGCTCCAGGCACTCAGCCTATTTCTATTTCCCCGTACCGTATGACTCCGAAAGAGTTGAAGGAGTTGAAGGAGAAGCTTGAGGGGTTGTTGGCTAAGGGGTTTATCAGACCGAGTGTGTCACCGTGGGGTGCTCCAGTCCTATTTGTGCAGAAGAAGGATAGGTCTATGCGGATGTGTATTGACTACCGCCAGTTGAACAAGGTCACCATTAAGAACAAATATCCTTTGCCGCGCATTGATGACATGTTTGACTAGTTGCAGGGTGGCAGGGTATTTTCTAAGATTGATTTGAGATCGGGGTATCACCAGCTGAAGATTCGAGCCTCAGATGTGCCGAAGACTGCTTTTCGTACGAGATATGGCCACTATGAGTTCTTGGTAATGTCCTTTGGCTTGACTAATGCCCCAGCAACATTTATGGACTTGATGAACAGGGTGTTCAGGCCACATATTAATTCCTTTGTCATCGTCTTTATTGATGACATTTTGATTTACTCACGTAGCCTTGGAGAGCATGAGCAACATTTGAGAGTTGTGCTCTAGACGTTGCGGGAACATAATCTATATGCTAAGTTCTCCAAGTGTGAGTTCTGGTTGGATTTCGTGGCATTTTTGGGGCATGTAGTATCTGAAGAAGGTATCAAGGTTGATCCTCGGAAGATTGAGGCAGTTCAGAGTTGGTTGCGTCCTACTTCAGCTACGAAGATCATGAGTTTCTTAGGTCTAGCAGGCTACTATCGTCGATTTGTGGAGGGTTTTTCATCCATTGCATCCCCAGTGACTAGATTAACTCAGAAGAATGCCCCGTTCCGATGGTCCGACGAGTGTGAGGCGAGATTTCAGAAGCTCAAGACAGCATTGACATCAGCACCAGTTTTAGTATTGCCTTCTGGTTCTGGGATGTATACAGTGTATTGCGACGCTTCACGCGTTGGCTTGAGGTGTGTATTGATGCAGGAAGGGAGAGTTATTGCTTATGCTTCACGCCAGCTGAAGGTTCATGAGAAGAATTATCCTGTGCACGATTTGGAGCTGGCGGCGATAGTTCATGCTCTTAAGATTTGGAGGCATTATTTATATGGGGTGTCTTGTGAGTTTTATACAGACCACCGCAGCTTGCAACACTTGTTCAAGTAGAGGGATATTAATTTGAGGCAGCGCAGGTGGCTTGAGTTACTAAAGGATTATGACATCACCATTCCTTATCATCCGGGCAAGGCGAATGTGGTGGCAGATGCTTTGAGCAGGAAGGCGGAGATTATGGGTAGTTTGGCTTATATTGCAGCGGAGGAGAGACCTCTAGCCTTTGACATTCAGTCCTTGGCCAATCGCTTGGTGAGATTAGATCTTTCAAAGCCTCGTCGAGTTCTTGCACATGTGATTGCTCAGTCTTTATTATTGGGGAAGATCAAGGCTCGGAAGTATGATGATCCGCGCTTGGCAGAGCTACGAGAGACAGTGGTTCAGGGTGCTGCCAAGGAGGATACCATTGGAGAGGATGGTGTTTAGAGACTTCAGGGTCGTTTGTGTGTTCCTAATGTTGATATCCTGAGGCAGAGGATTCTTGAGGAGGCACACAGTTCGCGGTATTTTGTTCATCATGGTGCTACGAAGATGTATCGTGATTTGAGGCAGCATTACTGATGGATGCGTATGAAGAAGGATATTGTGGAGTGTGTGGCTAGGTGTCTTAATTGCCAGCAGGTTAAGTATGAGCACTAGAGGCCAGGAGGCCTACTCCAGCAGATGCCCATTCCTGAGTGGAAGTGGGAGCGCATTGCTATGGATTTCGTAGTTGGGTTGCCTCGGACTTCGCAGAAGGTTGACGCGGTTTGGGTCATTGTGGATAGATTGACCAAATCGGCGCATTTCATTCCTGTGGCTACTACTTATACCTATGAGAGGTTAGCTCAGATCTACATTCGGGAGATAGTCCTGTTGCACGGTGTACCGGTGTCCATTATATCAGACCGAGGTCCTCAGTTCACCTCGCACTTCTGGATAGCATTGCATAGAGTGATGGGCACTCAGATAGACCTCAACACAATATTTCATCCACAGACTGATGGTCAGTCAGAGCGTACAGTTCAGATATTGGAGGACATGCTCAGGGCATGTGTGATTGACTTTGGAGGCCAGTGGGACCAGTTATTGCCTTTGGTCGAGTTCGCTTACACTAATAGTTATCAGTCCAGCATCGAGATGGCTCCATTTGAGGCTTTATATGGTCGGCGATGTCGTTCCCCTATCGGGTGGTTTGAGCCTGGTGAGGCTAAGTTATATGGTACAGACCTAGTGAGAGATGCCTTGGAGAAGGTGAAGTTGATTCGGGAGAGGCTTCGCACAACACAGTCCAGACAGAAGAGTTACACGGATCAGAGGACACGTGATGTGTCATTCATGGAGGGAGATAAGGTTATGCTGAAGGTTTCGCCGATGAAGGGTATTATGAGATTCGGGAAGAAGGCAAGCTGAGCCCGAGGTTCATAGGTCCTTTCAAGGTATTGGGGTGAGTTGGAGAGGTTGCTTATGAGCTTGCCTTACCTCCCAGCTTATCAGGAGTCCATCCGATATTCCATGTATCCATGCTCCGGAGATATCACGCCGATTTCTCTCACGTTGTCGATTTTAGTACCATTCAGTTGGATGAGAGATTGGGCTACGAGGAGGAGCCAATTGCTATTATTGATAAACAAGACCGTCAGCTGAGATCTAAGAGAGTTTCTGCCGTGAAGGTCCAGTGGCAGGGCCATCCAGTCGAGGAGGCGACTTGGGAGTCCGAGGAGGACATGCGGAGCAGATATCCACACTTATTCAGCACTTCAGGTATGCTCCTAGACCCGTTCGAGGATGAACATTTGTTTAAGAGGTGGAGAATGTAACGACCCGACCGATCGTTTTGCGTATTCGGACCCCGTTTCCCTAAATAAGACTTTCCGTAGCGGCTTATCGTGATTTATGACTTGCGGGGACGGCCGGTTCGGGATTCAGAAGTGTTTAGGATGGTATAGTAACACTTAGTTCCTTAAGGTTGGCTTTTAAGGCCAAGTTTGACTTCGGTCAACATTTTGAGTAAACGACCTCGGAATCGAGTTTCGACGATTCCAGTAGCTTCGTACGATGATTTCGGACTTGTACGTATGTTCGGAAAGGGTTTTGGATGACCCGGGGGCTTTTCGACGCCAAATAGCGAAATAGAGTTTCCTTAAGTTCATAATTTGGTTTGGGACGTGTTGTTGCGTTATCAAGGTTCGAACGGAATTCCGATACCGGGAATAGTTCCATTATGTCATTTATGACTTTCTTGCAAAATTTGGTGTCATTCCAAGTAGTATAGGCCGATTCGGCGCATTGAAACCGAATTCAAGAACTTAGAAATTCTTAAGTTTGATTCTAGGGGTTTTGAGGTGTGATTTTGAGTTTTAGCGTTGTTTTGGGTGTTCCGAAGGCTCGAGCGAGTCCGTAATATGATTTAGGAATTGTTGGTATAATTGCACGGGGGCTCGGGTGGGCCCAGGTGCCTCCCGAACACCAAACGGAGCCAAAATACCAGCAGCTTTAGCTGCTGGTGCACCAGATCTGGTGTGACCGCAGGTGCGGTTGCCCAGGTCACACGTGCGAGACTGCCCCTACGGTCAAGGCTCCGCAGGTGAGACCCCCAGGGGAGCTGGACCAAACAGCAGGTGTAGACCTCTTTCCGCAGGCGCGGACCCGCTGGTGCGGGACTTCCTCCGCAGGTGCGGCCCCAGGCCTCCTAGGCCACTTCCGCAGGTGCGAGACCGCAGGTGCGGTCCTCGAGCCGCAGGTGCGAGATCACTGAAGGCAGTGATCTCATTTAATATGGGATTTGTCCATTTTTCACCATTTCTTCTCCTCCATTGGCGATTTTGAGAGCTTTCAAGAGGGTATTCGTCCTAGCTACTAAGAGATAAGTAATTCCCATTTAAATGTTAGATTAATGCACCAAAACTTAAGTAGATTAATATTTAATTAGTGAAAATCAAAGGGGTTAGAGTGAAAACCTAGGGTTGATGAACTTTAGGGAATTTCACCACATTTCTACCATGAATTCATACAAAAATTATTTATTAATGATCCTTAGTCTATGGGTGAGTGTTATCTTCGAAATTTTTTGGAATCCGAGCATGTGGGCCCGAGGGTGTATTTTGGGATTTCTTCAAGAATAGTGAATTTACTAAATAAGTAGGAGAATTTCCATACTTTGAGCATGCATTGACATATTTATATATCATTTGACTAGTTTCGAGTCCTCGGGTGTAAAGTTTGGAGTTTCGGGCGCGTTCTTGACCCGGGAAGTAGATTCTACGCGAGGTGAGTCTCCTTTCCAACCTTGTAAGAGGGAACTGTCCGCCTAGGTAAATGTAAATGATTGAATTATCCTTATTTGCGGGGGCTACGCACGCGCAAAGTGACGAAAGTCCGTGTGTAGCTACTACTATATTATGTCGGGTAGAATTTAGGATTTCACAAGCATGCCTTTATGTGCCTTACCTGTACCTTTACATGTGTTTCTAGATGCTTATTATCTTTGAGATTGATATGAGGATATTAGGAAGTTATGTGTAACTTTAAGTGTTTAAATCTTTGATTTCAAGTGTAATCCATGATAAATTTCTGAAGTTCCTGATGATTCTGTGTATGTCTACGAGTACCCGTGTCGTATGTATGATTCGCGAGCGGGGTAGCCCTATATTTATGTCAACCGCGTCGCATGATCGATTCGTGAGCAGGGTAATGGATGCATCTATGGTTCGTTCCGCTCGATCCTCGGTAGTGCACACTTATTTTCATGTCGCTCTGGCCGTACGCTTCGACATATTATGTGCTATGTATTTGACTGAGAGTCTTATTGTTATCATCAAATAATTGTTCTTTGTAGAAGGGGACTTGGGACTTTTATTGATACTATTATTTGACACTTGCGGGTAGATTTTAGTTCACATACTTGATATTCCATGTCTACTTGATTGCCATGACTGTTAATTCTGTCTAGATTTATTTAATTATACTAGTGCTAATGGCCCTAGTGAGTAATACATCTACCTCTCGTCACTACTTCTTCGAGTTTAGACGGGATACTCACTGGGTACATATTTGTTTATATGTACTCATGCTACGCTTCTGTACTTAATTGTACAGGTTCTGAGGCTGTTGCACCTGGTCACTATTCTGGTGTCCGTCATTGAGAGTACTATCTGGACCCGACTACACAGTGAGCTGCTCCTCTTGGCGTTCCTCAGCAGCACTGTGGAGTTTTCTACTATTTTTGGAATACTCCTATCTATTCTTTTCAGATAGTAGTACTTCTATTTTTTTCTAGCTTTGTATATATTCCACTAGTTGCCCGTGGACTTGTGACACTAGGTCTTGGCATACGTAGTTGACTCGCTAGTATTTTGCTACTCTTTTTATTCTGGCCAACGATTTTTGAGTTACTTTAAATCAATGTGCCTCACTTCCTCATTTTTAATAAAGGACTTCTTAAATTAAATTTGGATAAGTATTTGAACATCTCATTAATTTAAGCAATTTCGTAGCAAACTAGTGTTGGCTTGCCTGACTCCGGCGTTGGGCGCCATCACGACCTGAATTGGAGTTTGGGTCGTGACAATTTTTGCCTCAAGTTATAAAAGCATGTGGCAATAATTGGGTTAATAGATACAAAAATTTATTGCTACGACAATAGTTTGTAGCTAATTATGAGTTTTTGCCACACGTCTAAAATTACTGTAGCAGTATTAATCTTTTAGTGACAAAATATTACTCGATAAAAAATATTGTAGTTGAATATGTATATTTGATTCGATTATAAAAAGTTGTTGGCAAAAACTAATTTAATAGCTACAAACTTATTCTTATACAATAAAAATTTGTAGCTAAATATAAGTTTTTGCCACGTGTTTGAAGTTAATGCAGTGTCAGCCACAATAATAAATTGAAATAAATATTAAACTTAAAAACTATTTTAAAATTCAAGTTATAAGAAACCGAGAACATCGTTGGCTTATTAGCTACAAGTATTTGTTATGATAGAATGATATAGCCACAAGATTCAGAGAGATAGTAAGCTTCCTTAGATAGTTATAATTTTTTCCATGTGCTTGAAGTTATCATATAATATTATTTACCATAATAAATTAGTTATTAAAAAAATTTCATAATTAAATAAATATTTTGGCTTCAATTACATAATCAATTTAAGAGTTTGTCCAAAAATTAGTGAAGTTTTACCAAAATAAATTTTAAATATAAAAATTAGATTTTTCCTGCAATGTAGAAAAGTTAGTAAGTGCATTTGGCATCAATGCTTATCAACTAGCTTCTTTACTTATTAAGCTCATACTTTATTTTATGCATATTTGGTCCTTTATTATTTTAAATAAGAATTTAGCATAATTTATTATATTTAAGCACTTATTTTAAAATAAGTACTCACATATAAAAGACTTTAACAGTTATTAGAGATATGTATGTATGTATGGTACTTAATTATTTAAATAAATACTAGTAATTTCATATATCTAAGCGCTTATTTTTTAAATAAGTATTGATGTTCATATTAGTCTTTCAAAAACTAAGTTTCTCATTATATAAACTTAAGATTATAACATGGTTAATATTTAAGTCCATAACAAAAATAAAAATATTGCAATTCTTACAAAATAATTACTTTACTTATAGGTTTGAATTATATTTTTAAAGAACAATTGAATATATCTATTTGATATGTAAATAACTAACTATATATAATTTATACAACTATAAGCTTGTATCTATTACATTGTATATATAATCAAGATGATAAATGTGACGACTCAAGGAGTCATTTTATGAAGTTAGACTCCGTTCTACGCTTAATAGGCCTAAAAATATTTAATTTTAAATACCTCAATATCCGTGCGCAGTCCGGGCGTGAAACTGAAACGCTTTTATATGAAAATATGAGAAATAGTGATTTCTAGAATTTAAATTTGATTATAGTTGACTTTGGCCAATATTTTGAGTAAACGGACCGGGATCTGTGTTTCGACGATCCCGGGAGGTCCGCAGTAAAATATGAGACTCGGGCGTATGCCCTGAAATGAATTCCGAGGTCCCAAGCCTTAGAAATCAATTTTTGAAAGAAATTGTTTTGCTGAAATATTTATGAATTAAAGAAAAGAAATATAGTTTGAAACCATTTGTATCGGGCCCGTATTTTGGTTCCGGAGCCTGTTACATATTTGTTATAGTATTTGAATACTATCTGTGAATTTTGGTGAGAATCGGAGTTTATTTGACATGATTCGGACGCCCAGTTGAGAAATAGTGATAGTTAAGGGTTCTTGAGAAAAATGATGAGTTTTGAGATTAAATTCATAGTTTTACATATTATTTTCATGATTTGATCGCACGATCAAGTCGGTATGATATTTTTAGATTTGCGGGCATGTTTGGTTTAGAGCCCCGAGGGCTCGGGTGAGTTTCGGGTAGGCTTCAGGGTGTTTTTAACTTGTAAAAAAAATCTGTTGTCATAACAGTTTATGGAGCACTGGTGCTCCACGCTTTAAAAAAAATAAAAAAAATTACAGCAACCATAACCTATTAAAACACCAACTTGGGTAGCAACCCTTTTCTTCATATTTTTCGAACTACCAAGCCCTAGAGACGATTTTCTTCACCTAAGTTCATCCCCAAAGTGTTGGTAATCAATTCTAAAATCTACTCTTTCAATTACCCAATGTTTTTCATCACGTTTAAATCAAAAACCAAGAATTTTCATGGTAAAAATTGAGGGTTTGAGTAGAATTAGGGAATTTTATAAAAATCGAATTTTTACATCGAATTAAGGTCGAATTTCAAAATTAATAGTATATTTGGGTTCGTGGGTGAATGAGTAAACGTAATTTGGTGCGAACCCCGAGTTTAGACCAAGCGAGCCCGGGGTCGGGTTTTCACTTTTTTGAGAAAAACTTAGGAAAAATCATATTTTTCAATAAAGTTTGTTCCTTTAGAATTAATTGATGATCTTGAGTTAATTATGATTAGATTCGAGCAAGTTAGAGGTGAATTCAAAAGGAAAGGCAGTAATTGAGTAGTGAGTGGCCTGCGGAATTGAGGTAAGGGTTTGGTCTAACTTTGACTTGAGGGAATAGGAATCCTCACTTGTTTGCTATGTAAAATGCATGTGCGTGGTGTATAGGTGAGGTGACGAGTATCTATGCACCACCCAATTTGCCTGATAAACATGATCCATTTCTCCGTTCCCAACTTAATTGATGTTCGTCTTAATTGCTCTATGTTCTCTATTANCTATTTTGTTGTCAAATATTATTGCGGGTATTTTGGAAGAGTACGAGGTTTAATTGGTCCCCTTGTGTTATAGAGAGGTTGAGCAGTTTGACACTATTTTTAGAAATAGATATATATATTCATATTGGTTTCTTTTGATTATTTACATTTGTTGTTGTAAGTGTGTTGAAAGTGTTGGTTGTTCTCTTAATCCTATCATGGTACGTAAAAATTGAGTTGGATTGACAGTGTTACGGTGATTACATATATTCAGGCTGATATTATTGTGGAATGTTGTTGTTTGAAGCTTACGGCTATACTGTTTTCTGTTTGAAATTTTTGAATCAAAACTTGGTGTGATAAGGTGTTGGTGTGATAATGGTGGATAATTGGTGTGATAATGGTGGATAATTGGTGTGATAAGGATGAATAATTGATCGTGATAGGGGTGAATACATTGATTGTGATATTGTGAATATGTGGGATCGGGTTGCACGCCGCAACAAGACAGTGAAAATGGGGGGAAAAATGATGTTTTACTGATTTTTAAACTTTAAATGATTTGGGAATTTTTGCTTTACTCAACAGTTTTTCTTATATTTCGTACATGTGATTATTTTAAAGTAAAGTTTGGAAACTTGGAGATTTACTCGAGTATTGATTATCGTCGAGACCTGGAAAAGGGGCTGAGTTATTTCATTGTTGCTGCAATACTTGATTATTTGTTAGATTTCCTTCTTGCTTTATAGTTATTGTCTCAATTATATTTTTCTTGTTCGTGTAGAATTATTTTATTGCGTTATTGTATATATTATTGTCACTAGTTATATGTTGTTAATGCCCCGCCATAGCCTCGTTACTACTTCGTCGAGGTTAGGTTCGGCACTTACTCAGTACATGGGGTCGATTGTAGTGATACTATACTCTGCACTCTTTTGTGCAGATCCAGGTACCGGCCAACAGTAAGGATATTTAGAGCAACTATTTATTTTGTTCGGAGACACGAGGTATATCTGCCGGCATTCGCAAATCCCGAGAGTCTTCTCTTAGTTCGTAGAGACTGTTTTTTTTATTTTTCAAAACAGTTATATTATTTCTTTCAGCCCATTATTTACAGTATTCTTTAGTAGTTCGTGAAATGTGACACCAGACCCTGGGGTAGTCTTAGAGTTATTTATATAATTAGTTCGTGGTTCGTTTATTTAATTGTTTATTATTGTATCTTTGGAATTATTTATCGAAAACCAATAGATTCAGTTTACTTTAGATTATTTTATTATGTCTAAATGGATAATTAATGCAAAATAGTTAATCGAATTCTAAACATTGGCTTACCTAGAAAGTGTGGTGTTAGGAGCCATCACGATCCTTAAGGTTGTGAATTCAAGTCGTGACAATAAAGAACAAAAGTCATATAGATTTGGTCCTTTAATAATCTAATAATTTATTAATTATCATAAAACTCATTATCCATTGAAACAATTGAGAGTTTAACATGGTTCGCATACTAGATCAAGTTTCATCTCTCTCGTGGTTATAATGTTTTATTTCAAAAAATAAGAATTTAATATGTTTGATATTAAAGTATATGATTCAACTAACTAAAATATTATTTGTATATTAAATAATTAGTACTTGTAAGTTTTAATATAATTTAACTAACTACGTGATCTGCTTAATTAAATTTAAATAGTTAATTATCTCACATTTAAACAGATATGATCTTGTATGTAATTGTATTGATAACTAATTATATTCAATATAAATAAGCATAAAAAGCTATTGAGTTTGATCCATTACAATTTTAATGACTTAATAGTTACAATAAATCTAAAGAAACACTAAAAGTTAACAATTTAATAACTATGCAATTATAGTCATCACTAAACTAGTAGACTTAATCTTTGTTGCTAATTTTCTTTTAATATATTCAAAATATTATTTTTTTCACAGGAATAATTAACTTATTTTATTCTGTTTAATGTTAATTACATATATTTTTGTTGTTTTTTAAGGTGATTTTTTAAGCCATAGATGTTTCTACATTTATTTATATTTATTAATGGTATTTGTATGTAAAATTTAAAAAAGGTAAAAGAACGTAAAGGATATAAAACAAGAACGGAAGCCAATTGGCCAAGTGAAAAGCCCCAAAACCTAGCCCTTTTTTACTAACTCCAGCCGCCACCCTTCTATTCTCCATCTCCAATTGTCGTTGTCTTTATCAATCTTATTTAGGTAATTTCTTGCTTTTCAGGATCTTTTCCATATTTTATTTGTCTCCTTTCCCCTCTACTTCGATTTAATTTGTCTTAATTTGTCACGACTCGAATTTTCAACCGTCGGGACCATAATGACGCCTAACATTGAATCCGCCAGGCAATCCAACGTAGTGATTATTTTACCTTATTCCCTTATCTTTAAAAGTTTACCATATGACATAATAAAATCAGCGGAAATCAAAATGCGGAAGAACAAAATCTATCAATTTAATTTAATACTAATACGAAATCCAAAACAAAACTACACCCAGAACTAGTGTCACAACTTCAAGGACCGTCTACGAATACTGCAAATAGTGGTCCGAACAAAATAAATATACATATGTCTCAGGGATAGATAAGAACAGAAAAGAAGCAGGATAGAAGGGGACGCCAAGGCCTGCAGACGCTTGCAGGACTACCTCAGGTCTCCACTGGACTGAAGGCAGCAACCTCGATCTATGGTCCGAAGGGTCCAGTACCGGGATCTGCACAAAAGAGAGCAGAGTGTAGCATCAGTACAACCGACCCCATGTACTGGTAAGTGTCGAGCCTAACCTCGGCGAAGAAGTGACGAGGTTAGGACACGACAACCATATAAACCTGTGCAATTTAATCATATAAGAGAAACGATGATAACAAGAATTAAACAGGATAGTATGGGAAGAAAGGGAACATACTGAGGGGAGGGGATATATCAAGTCATAACAATAATGAAATAAAGCGACAAAGTAAATATCAAACTTAAAACAACGGAAATAATAACATAAAAATAAGTGCACGACATCATCTTCGTGTTTTTACTCTCGTCCTCACCATAAACATCATCAGAAACGACACGACATCACCCTTCGTGCTTTTACTCTCTCATAATCATGGCACGACATCACCCTTCGTGCTTTAAATTTCATAAATATGGCACGGTATCACCCTCCGTGCATTAACACTCACAATATCGGCACGGCATCACCCTTCACGCATTAACATTCTCTCACAATATCACGCACCGCATCACCCTTCGTGCTTTACACTCTTCCTCACCCAAACAAATAACTAGTAGCATCCCGACAAGGGAATCAACAGTATAACCAATAATAGAAACCTTATAGTGCCGGCAAGGGAGTCAACAATGAAAATAATATCATCGCGGTAAGGGAAACAACTATAACCAATCTCGATTAATTAATCAGCTTCACGAAATAAATCTCAACTTGAACCAATACTCGACAATAGGCAATACCCAAGAAAATACAATCAACATGAATAATCATCAAGTTAAGCCTAAGTAGTGCTTAATGAAACATCATATCAATCACAATATATGACTCACGGGCATGCTTGACACCAACGTGTAGATTCTCGTCCCCACATCTATACGTCGAACACAACACTAACACGTAGCAAATAGGACACAACACCTATTCCCTCAAGCTAAGGTTAGGACAAACACTTACCCGGATTCCACGACCAAACTCAAGCCTCAAATACTGCTTTTCCTTTAGAATTCACCTCCAATTCACTTGTATCTAGACATAATAAATTTAACAACATCAATAAATATTAAAGGATCCAACCCCAATGCTTAATTATAGGTTTTTATCATTTTTTCCAAAAAGTCAAAAATCGACCCTGGGCCAGCTTGGTCAAAACTTGAGGTTCAGACCAAAACCCGATTACCGATCCACCCACGAGCCCGAATATGTAATTAGTTTCGAAATCCGACCCCAAAACGAGGTCTAAATTCCAATTATACAAAAATCCCTAACTCTACCTAAATCCCCAATTCCTACCATAAAAATCCTAGAATTTTAGTTGTAAATTGGTGAAAAACAATGGAGAGTTGAAAGAAAATAGCTAATGAACACTTACCTATGATTTTGGGAAGAAAAACTCTTGAAAAAATCGCCCTAGGTCTTCTACTTTTGTGAAAAATGAAAAAGAAACACGACTGAAGTTCTATTTTTAAATACCTTCACTGCTCGACCCTCGCACCTGCAGTGCTTGCGCAAGTGCGGAAAATCTTCGCTTCTGCGAAATTGGGCAAGGCCACTGAGGGCCACACCTGTGGAGATATTTCCGCTTCTGCAGAAGTTTGTCCGCGTCTGCGGAAATAGGGAAGGCTGGGATGGTCCGCACCTGCGTCTAAAAACACGCACCTGCGATTTCGCACTTGCGGCCCTAGGCTCGCAGGTGCAGGCAGACCAGAACTGGTGCACCAGCAGAGTTTGTTTTTCCAAGTCTAAACACCCCGAAACCTATCCGAAACTCACCCGAGCCCTCGGGGCTCCGAACCAAACATGAACGCAAGTCTAGAAACATCATACAAACTTGCTCGTGCGATCAAATTGCCAAAACAAAACCTAGAACTATGAGTTAGCATCAAAATCAAAGAAAAAATCTCAAGAATTCCAACTTTCAAATTTTACAACTACGGGTCCGAATCACGCCATATGACCTCCGTTTCTTACCAAATTTTACAGGCACAACTCAAATACCATATTAAACCTGTACCAAGCTCCAGAACCAAAATACGAGACTGATACCATCAAATTCAAACACAGTTAAATTTCCAAAAACTCTTATAATTTCAGTTAAATTGGGACTACGGATGAGATTCCGGGAGCTTTCTCCCTGTACTGCATTTCATATTTAAATTGGGACTATGGACGAGATTCCGAGAGCTTTCCCCCTGTACTGTATTGCACGACAAATTCTGAGTTACGGTCTGAGTTCCGGTGGTTTTATCATTGAGGAGATTTAGATCGAAAGATATATATATATATATATATATATATATATATACATTCAGAGAAAATATATTTCAAAGAAGATCTCTCTGTTCCGAAATGGTTATACCTTTAAAACTTTCGATATAAACTCACGATTTAGAGGTTTTCACTCGAAGGTTTGACCAGTTTTATTGAGTTATTGGCTAAGGCCTAAAGTGAATATTTTGATGCAGTGCTGAGTTGCTTGTGTTTTATTGGGTTGTGATTCCCGATATTTGGCTTGCATTCTTTCCATCCTCTTTGCGTATTTCTATTATGCTGTCCGTTGTTTTTATTTGTTGAATTTTTTTCCGTATTATTCTATCGTACCTTTAATTATATCAAAAAATCTTTAGATAGATATTATGTTTCGGTCATTTTTACATTTATGTCTTTGTACTTATTAGACCAGTGGTGTATTGACTAGTCCTCGTCACTACTTCACCGAGGTTAGTCTTGATACTTACTAGGCACCGCTGTGGTGTGCTCATACTACACTTCTGCACATTTTTTTGTGTTGATCCAGGTAATGGTTGTCTTTAGCTGCGTGGATCTTTGATGAGGAGACTCAAGGTAACCTGATGGTGCGTTCGCAGGCTTCGGAGTCACCTTCTTGTTTTTACTATTCATACCCTGTTGTATTCATTCTGAACAGTGCTAATTAGAGGTTTTGAGTAAATTCGTAGAGCTTATGACTTGTATTTACCGGGATTTGGGAAAATTGTATACTCTATCAAGATTTCTATATCGAAACTGTTATATTTCCTTTATTATTGTTCAGTGAAAATGTTAGGCTTACCTAGTCCCTAAGACTAGGTACCATCACGATACCCAACGGAGAGAAATTTGGATCGTGACAAGTTGGTATCAGAGCTCTAGGTTCATAGGTTCTACGAGTCATAAACGAGTTTAGTAGAGTCTTGCGGATCGGTATGGAGACGTCTGTACTTATCTTTGAGAGGCTACGGAACTATTAGGACGATTTCACTTCCTTTATTCCTATCGTGCGAGTTCATTTGACCTTGAAGTTTGAATTTATCGTTCCATTATCTCACCAATTGTAAGGACACGAACTGCGGTTCCTGATGATGTTACCCCGAAGCAAATGTCGCAATGGTCAGAGGTAGAGGCTGACGAGGAGCACGAGTCGCGGTTAAGATGCCTGCCAGGGCAGCCGTTGAGAAGTCGCCAGTAGTTCTAGTTTGGGGATAGGTACTGGAAGGTGCCTGTTGCTACCCCGAACTTCGGAGGCCTGGGCATAGTTTTGAGTATAAATGGTACATTGACTCAGGCATGGTTTACTCTAGTGCACCAGTTGCTTCACAGTTCAGGGGAGGAGTTCAGACTCCCACCGTCTGCACTCCAGAGCAGTGAGATCATGTTGGTCAGGTACCAGTTGTCATGACAACCTGACATGTGGTTTCAGTTCAGCCCGTGGTTAGGGCAGTAGCATCGGAGGAAGAATACCTTGGACTTGAGAGGTACAGGAAGTACCACCCTTATATCTTTTAGTAGATTGGCGGCAGATGGTGCCCAGAGTTTCCTGGGGGAGTGTCTCTATATTCTTCATACTTCGGGTGTTGTGGAGATGAGCGGGATTGTTTTTGTCACGTCTCAAGTTCAGAGTGATGGGTTGATCAGTGGTGGCGGCATATGAGTTGGGGTAACCTGGCCGAGTTAGCTTCACTAGCATGGATTCAGTTTTCGGAGATGTTTTGAGAGAGGTTGCACCTCAGTTCCTTGGAATTTTTGGCGCGCGGAGTTTGAGCAATTGCATCAGGGTGCCATGTCACTATTGGAGTATGCTGTTAGATTCAGTGAGTTAGCCAGGTATACACCTCGTTTGGTTGCTTCAATTAGGAGATGAGTCTGTAGAGTCACTAAGAGATTCAGACATGATATTCGGTTAAGCTGGACTTGAGAGTTAGAGTAGGATGCCTCGTTTCAGCAGGTAGTAGGGATCGCTCGCCGGTTAGGGAGCATGTGGGACCGGTAGCGAGAGGACATACGAGGTCAGGAGAGAGAGTTCAGGGAGGCGAGGAGGCCTCGTATACTGGAGTAATCTACTGGTCCTTATTATGGCACCAAGATACGTCATGGTAGAGAATTTTGGGTCAACTAGTTCAATTTGCATTACCAGCTTCACATGGGGGGCTTTTAGATACTCATGAGTCTCATAGGATTCGTATTGTATATTTTCCACAGCCACGTCGGCAGAGAGATTGTTTTCCCGTGTGGAGATGTTAGCCACAGGGTGAGAGATTGTTCCAGGATTCAGGTAGGTGTGTTATTGCAGGGTATTCAGGTGAGTAGAGGGCACCCAAGAGGGGGTGGCCCGACCCGTTGATGTGTTGCATATAGTAGGCTAGAGGCCGTTGTACCAGATATCATCACCCGGGTATGTTGTGATGTGTTACAGTGGGGCACCAATTGTGTTTCACTATAGTTCTGTTGGTCAGGACGAGTTTCCCTTATTTGTTGTTTCATTTATGAGTGAGTTTCATGTTTTGCACCCTATTTTTGTGTTTGCTCATGTTGGGAGATTTTATGAGTAGTAGCCATGTCTATCATTGTTTTTATTCATCCTTGCTAGTGGTAAAACTGGAAGTGAGTCCATGTTGTTCCTTCGTGGTAAGCTTTATGTGATTCTCCTAAGTGTTTTGCTTACGAGTTGTGATTTGATACTCCATCGAGATGTGAGTTTAGTTAGCGTCATGATTTTTATCAGCTGAGATGAATTAGTGGAGGAATTTCAATTGGTGTGATATATTTTCGATATGTGATTCAGAGTTGAGGGTGAGGTCCTCGTGATATTTGTGATTCAATGTATTTTGACCGGGCTGAGTACCGCGGTGGAAATCTTATCAGGATAGAATCCTTGTGATGTGTTCATATGCTTTGCTTCCTCCTTGTTATATTTCTTTTGGTAAGTCAGTATTGATAGAGAGTTGTGCCTATGGGCTTTTGTTTGATAGATCCTTTATATGTTTCTATTTTTCTATTCAGTCATTTCGTTACGTGTTTCCTTAGTTTGGTTGCGGGATGTGTGCCCGGTGGTGTTAGTTGTGGCTTGGTGATTCGGGTGTTTAATAATTAAGTCTTCGTGTTTAGTACATCATTACCAGTATTATGAGGTTTGGAACAAAATTCTTTTAGATGTGAGGCTAATTGCCAATACTGAGTTGACCTCGGGCAGCTATTGTGATCGGAAGTGTTATTTGAGCCTACATGTGATGTGCTATGTTGTGTGGTCGTGCCTTATGGGTGTAGTCATGAGTGGATGCAGCATGTTGAGGCTAATGCCGGATATGGATTTAGAATCAGGTATTTTGTGAATGAGTAGAAGGTGAGAAGTAGAGGTATGAGGCTTATCGGTAGTGATGTGAAGGCTATAATGCAGTTGTGATTGTTTCATCAAGCTTATGTGGGTAGGGGTGACGTGGGATCACCCACGAGTACGTGTTAGAAGTGTACAATCAGTGATTGGATGGGTTCAAGGTGAATCTTGGCACGTTCGAGGACGAACGTTTGTTTAAGAGGGGGAGAATGTAACGACCCGACCGGTCGTTTCGGGAATTTAAGCTCCGCTCGGTGGTATAAGTTCATAAACAGCTCCACATTGTGTATATCGACCTGCATGCGTGGTTAGATTCAGTTACCGGATAATCCGGAGTCGAATTGGGAGGCAAAATTTCAATTTTTGAAGCTTAAGTGATGGAAGTTGACCGGAGGTTTGACTTTTGTGTAAACGGCCTCAGAATGAGTGTTGGGTGATGTCAACAACTTCGTATGATGATTTTGGACTTAGGCGCGCGTCCGAAATTGATTTTGGAGGTCCGTAGAGAAGTTTTAGGTAATTCGGCGAAAGTTAGAATTTCGGCGATTTCGGCCGATAGGTGAAATTTTGATATCGGGCTCGGAATGGAATTGCGGGAGTGGTTGTAGGTCCGTTCAATTCCTTCCGAGATTTCCGTTGAGATCTTTGGTCGATTACTAATATCTCGCTATTCCGTTACTCCGCGTCGGTCATGTTTGGTCTCAATCCTCAGCGAATGCTACGATCTTGAGCTCGGTCCATTATGAGCTTATTCTCGAGGCAACCCCTCGATCCTATAAAATCGGACATACTCGATTTTAATCATGTACAAAATTAAAAAAGAAATAAAATTACATAAATGCCACGTAAAATGATTTTTATCCTTTTAAAATGAATGGAACTCGATCTTTTAAAATGAATGGAGTACTATCTGGATGAGACCAAGCAGGGAAAGTTGGAAATCCATTTTGTTTACTTTCAAAGAAAACACTCCATTTCCAAAGTTACGAAAATAATTAATTTTCTTACCCAAATAGTATTGTACTTAAGTTTGAAGTTTGTCCAATCAGCAATTTTAGTCCATCCTAACAGCACCAACAAAACTCATTAAAATCTAGTGAAAACCACATTCCGCCCAAATCTTTGCCCAAGCGCAACGCAATTTCATATCGTCAAACGGAAATCTGCCCAAATCTTTGCCCGTTAGCAGTGCGGCTATTTGGAAGCAACAATTGTTGTTCATTATGGGATTCCATCTACAACGTTTATTCTAGCATTTGACCCTATACAACAATTTCTTGGCGATAGGAACATTGGATGGAAAGATTAAAGTGATTGGTGGATCTAATGTTGAGGGCCTTCTTTTGTCTCCTAAGCCATTACCATTCAAGAATTTGGAGTTCCTGCAAAACAAGGATTTTTAGTGGGTGTCTCAAATGGAAATGAAATTCAAGTTTGGGATCTAGAAAACAGGAGAATGTCTTCTAATTTACAATGGGAGTCCAATATTACTACATTCTCCATGATCTCTGACACCCATTACGTGTTTGTGGGTGATAAATATGAATTTCTGAAGTACGAGAGCAGAGAAGGGAGCTTGGAACTGTTACCTTATCACATTCCTTTGAATTTTATAGCTGAAGCTGCTGAGATTTCAATGCCTGATCAACTAGCCATTGTAGGTTTACTTCCCCAACCTAGTTCACTTGGAAATAGTTGTTTTAGTTGATTTTGAGCCGTCTGGAGGTCTTTCCGTCCAAGGAGTTCATTTTAGAGTACCGGATTGTCGTCTTTGAGGTAAGTATATTGCCTAACCTTGTGTGAGGAAACTACCCCTAGGATTGAGTCTTCTTTGTTAATTGTAGTCCGTGTATGCGAGGTGACAAGTGCGTACTCGATCTTATTTGCTAATAGATTGACCTTTTAGGATTTGTAGGTCCTTATGCTACCTGTGAATGAGTTGTCATTGTTACATTTGAATCTTTGGTGGTTAATTTCATCCCCTCCTACTTAAATTAGAATTACTTGCTTTTGGATTCCTTCGTTGGCTATTCGATCTTACTTGACTTAACTGAGTATTTTACCTACTTTATTAGTATTCTATATTTTCTTTATAAACTGCCTAATTGACTAGAATTAGTATTACATGCCCTATAATTGTTTAGCAGTAATTGAAAAACTTGAATATATAGAATCATTGCTATATTTGCCTTGTCTTCCCCTCGTTATGTTGCTTCTCCTTGTGCTTGGCATTTCTGTCAGTGGCTACTTCTTATGAGTGAGTTTTTACCATTTTTTGTGATTCAAGTCCTTGTATTGATTTGCTCATCGCACCTTGCATTCTGTCTTTGTTGCATTTGCGCCTGTTGTGGCAATGTATGTTGTTTCTGTCGCATTCTTGTTGTTTTCCTCAGTGGTTGTATTGCATATTTAAATTGGGACTACGGACGAGATTCCGGGAGCTTTCCCCCTGTACTGCATTGCATATTTAAATTGGGGCTACGGACGAGATTCCGGGAGCTTTCCCCCTGTACTGCATTGCATATTTAAATTGGGGCTACGGACGAGATTCCAGGAGCTTTTCCCATGTATTGCATTGCACGACAAATTCTGAGTTACGGACTGAGTTCCGGTGGTTTTATCATTGGAGATTTGGATATATATATATATATATATATATATTGAAAAGTATTTGTCTTGCAGAAAAATGATATTTGAAAGAGCAGTTACTGGGAAAGTATATTTGAACACCACGTATTTTGAAGGAACTATGTTTTAAAGACTTCTCCTTATAAAGATATATATAAATATACATTCAGAGAAAATATGTTTCAAAGAAGATCTCTCTGTTCCGAAATGGTTATACCTTTAAAGCTTTCGATATAAACTCACGATTTAAAGGTTTTTACTCGAAGGTTTGATCAGTTTTATTGAGTTATTGGCTAAGGCTTGATGTGAATAATTTGATGAAGTGCTGAGTTGCTTGTGTTTTATTGGGTTGTGATTCCCGACATTTGGCTTGCATTCTTTCCATCCTCTTTGCGTATTTCTATTATGCTGTCCGTTGATTTTATTTGTTGAATTTTCTTCCGCATTATTCTATTGTACCTTTAATTATATCGAAAAATCTTTAGATAGATATTATATTTCGGTCATTTTTACATTTATGTCTTTGTACTTATTAGACCAGTGGTGTCTTGACTAGTCCTCATCACTACTTCACCGAGGTTAGTCTTGATACTTACTGGGCACCGGTATGGTGTGCTCATGCTACACTTCTGCACATTTTTGTGTGCAGATCCAGGTAATGGTTGTCTTTAGCTGCGTGGATCTTTGATGAGGAGACCCAAGGTAACTTGCTGCTGCGTTCGCAGGCTTCAGAGTCACCTTCTTGTTTTTACTATTCATACCCTGTTGTATTCATTCTGAACAGTGCTAGTTAGAGGTTTTGAGTAAATTTGTAGAGCTTATGACTTGTATTTACCGGGTTTTGGGGAAATTATGAACTCTGTCAAGATTTCTATATCGAGACTGTTATATTTCCTTTATTATTGTTGTTGTTCAGTGAAAATGTTAGGCTTACCTAGTCCCTAAGACTATGTGTCATCACGATACCCAACGGAGGAAAATTTGGGTTGTGACAATTGGCAATTTTTTATTTTTTATTATAAAATAGTTTTAAAACTCCAACTTGAAACACTTCCCCAACTTGAATAGGTAGTTTTTTTATTATTAATATTTTTGTTTTTTATTATAGCTAATTTAATTTTTTCTTATTTTTTGTTTTTTAAATTTAAAATAACTTTAAAACTCCAACTTTAAACTACTTCCCAATTTGAATGAGTAGTAATTTTTTGTTTTTTGTTTTTTTAATATAGCTAATTATAAGATATCTATATTTATTAATTTAAATATAGCAACCAATTAATTCAAAGTTTAAAATGGGTTTTTTAGTTTAAAAAGTATAGTAGTTTATTTTGTCTTAATAATGCCACTTGGCTTTTGTAGTTCTTTCACTTGTCTTAATAATATACTTTGCCTCTTCTTTTATTTTTATTATATATAGACAAGTATATACCCATGCCTTAATTTTGTGGAACCTTCACTTCATAATTCTACGTTGATTTTTTAATAATTTTTTAATGGGAATATAAACTTTAAATCAAATTAACATGGCTACAATTTTGATGCACATTGCTCAAGCTTAACTCAAATTCATGTTGGTATAAAGTGTCCAAAGGTACTTAAATGATTAGACAAAGTAGTAGGAGAACCGTGCAACTACATAATTTAATTGTGCTTTTAAGCAGTGGTCCTTAATCTTGTGTGACTTTATTTAGTCACATGTCGTTGTCGTAACTAACCAAGTAAAGCCTCTTTCCTACTTCTGATTTGGTAATGGCTTTCTGCAACAATTTCGGAAACTGGCTAGACGCACTAGATTTTCTTTTCTCACATGGCTAAATCAATTCGGACCAATCAAATTTTCTGGCACTAATTCAACGGGTCTCGATCGCTTTTACTTCACAAGTATATTAAAAATAGATTTTTATTTTTATTTGTCACTTTACGCATATTAAGATAATTATTTTTTGTTATATTCATAATATTTATTACTAATTTCAGATTATTTTCTCTAATCCATTAAAATATGCATCAATTAATATGAATATCATGTTAAATTATACATTTCATTTATTATTTTTTAAGAGGCTTGAAAAGTCAAAACGTGCCAAGTAAAAGTAAACACAAGGAGTATTTTGTACTATCTTGACACTTGGTTTATTCTTATAAATAATAATTTTTTTGTCCTAAAATTGTTAAGTGTTTTTTTATGCTCTTATTTGGCTTAATATAATGTCTTTGCCTCTCTTTTTATTATATACTAGTCTTAAAGTACGTCGTTGCACGTATATACTGTGTCACTTAATTAAATTTGTGTGAAGAAGAAGAAATTATGTAAAATGGCAATGTACATTAAAGTAGATATAATATTGATTTATCATATTAACGCAATAGTTGAATTCAAAATAATTGAGTATCTTCTGGACTTGTACAGGTGAACAATGTAATATGAACGTGCAAGTTTGTCCCGTGTTAGCAATAGAAATACTTAAGCAAGTCTTACACGGACAACTTTGCAACTAATTGCTGTTGATTTGAAAATACTTGATAGCCTATTATTTAGGATAAGAACTCTTAATGATTTACAAATCCTTTTTTTAAATTAACATATCCTATGGTGAGGTGGATGAGTGTTGATTGTGGGTGAGAACGATATATGGTGGTCAGAGTGATGGGGATAGTAGGTTGTGATGGTCGATAGTGGTGACGGTTATGATTGAGGATGATGGTGGCGTGGTGGTGGTAGAGGTGGTGGGGGTGACTGAGTATGGTTGTGATGATGGCATGGTGGTAGTTGATAATGGCATGCGGTGGCGGTAATTAATGATGAATATATGATAGCATCTTAATGAAATTAAGTCTCTGTTATAGATCTTAATCATACAGACCTATTCAGACCCATTAAGTGGTTGTGAAGTAAAAAAAACAAACGCACTTAATGATTAAGATCTGAATAATTAAGATTCAGACTTTAAAAACAAACGCACTTAATGTTTGAGATCTGAATGATTATGATTCAGACCTCCATTAAGTGCAAACAAATGAGGCCTTACAAATCTTTTTTTTTAATTAACATATCCTATGGTGATTTGAGTTTTTAGTGCTAGTTACAACCTTAACCAACATTAAATATACCTTTTAAGATTAACGAAGTCGATCAACATTTTAATATTTTATTATTATATACACACGTAAATATGCTGTGATAATTCGACCGGTCGTTTTGCGTTATCAGACCCCGTTCCCCTAAATAAAACTTTTCATAGAGGCTTATTGTGATTTATGACTTGCGGGGACGGGTGGTTCGGGATTCAGAAGTGTTTAGAGCAGTATAGGAACACTTAGCTCCTTAAGATTAGCCTTTTTGGCCAAGTTTGACTTCGGTCAATATTTTGAGTAAACAACCTCTGAATCCAGTTTTGACGGTTCCGGTAGCTTCGTATGATGATTTCGGACTTGGGCGTATGTTCGGAGTGGGTTTTGGATAACCCGGGAGCGTTTTGGCGCCCAATATCGAAATAAGAGTTTCTTAAGTTTGAAATTTGGTTTGGAACGTGTTTTTGTGTTATTGAGGTCCGAACGGGATTCCGAGATTGGGAATAGTTCCGTTATGTCATTTATGACTTGCTCGAAAAATTTGGTGTCATTCCGAGTAGTATAGGTCGGTTCGGCGCATTGATACCGAATTCAAGAACTTGAAGTTCTTAAGTTTGATCTTTAGGGGTTTTGAGGTGTGATTTTGCGTTTTAGTGTTGTTTTGAGTGTTCCGAAGGCTCGAGCGAGTCCGTATTATGATTTGGGAATTGTTGGTATATTTGGAAGGGGGCTCGGGTAGGCCCAGGTGCCTCTGGGGCACCAAACGAGGCCAAAAACCAGCTGCATCAGTTGCTGGTGCACCTAATCTGGTGTGACCCCAGGTGCGGTTGCCCAGTCGCAGGTGCGGGACCGCTCCTGCGATCCCAGCCTCGCAGGTGCGACCCCCAGGTGGGATGCCCATTTTTCGCAGGTGCGGGCCTTTCCCCACACGTGCGAGCCGCTGGTGCGGACTCCTGACCGCAGGTGCGAGCCCAAGCCCTCTCATCCACTTCCGCAGGTGCGAGACTCTTGCAGGTGCGGTCCTTGAGCCGCAAGTGCGGAACCACTGTAGGTGTCACGACCCAATTTCTAATGCGAGTCGCGATGGCGCCCAACGACGGGGTTAGGCAAGCCAATATGAATTACACTAGGTGTTACCCTTCCCATTTGATTAAACAAATCAATATTTACCAATTTTAAACAACTGAACATGATNGTGTCACGAGTGTCGCGGGCAACTATCAGAATACACAAGATACATATAGATACAAATCCACAGTCTGGGTGAAATAGACGGGGTAAATAACAAAAGTAAATGAAACTCCAGGGTGCTGCTGGGGGATCGCCAGAGGAAGCAGCTCACCATGAAGTCAAGTCCGCTACGGTCACTATCAGGATCTGGTCAGATAACCAGATGTACCAGCCTCAGAACATGTACAATTAAGTACAGAAGTGCAACATGAGTACATATTAAAATAAATATGTACCCAGTGAGTATCTCGTCTAATCTCGAAGAAGTAGTGACGAGAGGTCGACTTGACACTCACTAAGGTCCAACAACATGATATATCAAAGATAAAATGAAGCAGTAGGCATGTAAGACAGTGAGTAGCAATTATGTATAAAGCACAAAAATCCAAGAAAATACTAGAACAAAAACAATGGCCACTTCCTTTCCCAAATATATCTCATACAAGTAAAAATCCATGAAAAACAATGTCAAAAAAAATCATGCGCACACAGGAATAAGACAACCGGCCGGAGTCATAAGGAAATAATAGCTATGCACTGCCGGGGATCGACCGGCCCGTCCCAAGAGTGCATGCTTACCATAATCATAACTACGCACTGCCGAGGATCGATCAGCCCGTCCCAAAAGTGTGTCTTTCAATGTAACCATAACCATAACATAGTACAACTCCGTCCATGCACTGCCGAGGATCGAACGGCCCGTACCAAGAGTTCATTCTTAATTATATCATCTCTGTGCACTGCCGGGGATCGACCGGCCCGTCCCAAAAGTGCACCTTTCAATTCGCCGTGGCGTACGACCCGCTCCCATAAGAGTGGGGGAAATCACACATCGCTCGCGGAATGTAAATTGCGAAGTGGTCACATGCACACACAATATCTTATGAAACTTACCTTCCATAACAAATTCCTTTCAATTCAACAATTTTTCATAAAGCCTCAGAGGAACAATACTATACAAAAAATGATCTCGTACTACATATGGTGTCACAATGAATCATATAAAGCATTACAAGGAAGCATATAAGGCATTACAAGGAAGCATATAAGACATGATGCGGGTCTAACTACCCGGACATAACAATAATAGCCGCTACGTATGGACTCTCATCACTTGGTGCGTACGTAGCCCCCAAACAATTCACACATAACATATACATCACCTATGGGGACAATTTCCTCTTGCAAGGTTAGAAAGGAGACTCACCTTATGTCGAATCTACCCCTGGGACCATAATTGCGCCCGAAACTCCGAACTCTACACCCGAGGACTCGCAAATAGCCAAAAGGTGTACAATTAAATCAATGCATGCACAATGTGGGAAATTATCTTAGTTATTCAATAAAATCGCTATTCTTGAAGAATTTCCAAATTCCAACCCTGGTCCCGCATGCTCAAATTCCGAAAATTCTTGAAGGGACCACTCACCCATAGCTTAAGGATCATTAAGGTGTGATTTCTACTTGAATTCATGGCCTAAAATGGAAAATCATAAAATCCTCAAGAGCCCTAAAATTACTACCTAATTCTATGATTTTTGATAATTTAGTAGGGAATTTAACTAGGAATTGATGTTTGAAACTAGTAAAACCATGAAATTTACTTACCTCCATAACAATGGTGGAAGGTTCCTTGAAGAGCTCTTTAAAGACTTGAGGAGGAAGATGAAAATGGAGGAAATAGGCTAAGTCCCGTATTTAATAAAACTGCCCAGGCATTCCTTCACTGCGATCGCGACAAGGGCCCTGCGATCACGAAGGCCAACTGGACAGACCTCTGCGATCGCGGCAGAGGTCCTGCGATCGCGAAGGCCAACTGGCCAGACCTCTGCGATCGCGACAGAGGTTCTGCGATCGCGAAAAGTAACTGTGCCCGGCCCTGGCTTGGCACTATGCGATCGCGAGGATGGGGCTGCGATCGCGAAGGCATGTGAGTCCAGCCTTCCGCGATCGTGAAGAGGAAGCTACGATCGCGAAGAACAATCAGCAGCTCAACCAAATTCCTTCTCCGCGATCGCGACCCACCCTCCGCGATCGCAGAGAAGGAAACCAGACAGCAAAAATCTGGTTTTTCCAACTTAGCTCCCGGGAGTCCAAAACTCACCCGAGCCCCTCGGGACCCCGTCCAAAAGCACCGTCAAGTCTATATTCATGGTACGGACTCGCTCGAACTTCCGGAACGCGAAAAATAACAACGAAACTCAGAATTCAACCCCAAAACCAAATTGAATCAAGCTTAAGAACTTATGATTCTAGAATTCATTTCAATGCGCCGAACCGACCTATACTACTCGAAATGATTTCAAATTTTGCAGACAAGTCATAAATGACATAACAGAACTATTCCTGGTCTCGGAATTTCATTCAGACCTCGGTAACATAAAATCACATTCCAAACCAAATTTCAAATTCTATGAAAATCCTCAAAACTTCATTAACTCTAAATTTCCCATTTTGATCCGAAACCCGTCAAATCAAGTCCATTTCTTACCAAATTTCGCAGATAACCTAAATAACACATATTGAACCTGTTCCGGGCTCTGGAACCATAATACGGGCTCGCCAGCACAGGTTTCACATCGAGGTTCATTTTCATAAGCCTTTATTATTTTCAAAAAACAATTTTCTTTAAAAATTCATTTCTCGGACTTGGGTCATCGGAATTCAATTCCGGGCATACGCCCACGTTCCATATTTTCCTACGGACCTTCCGGGACTGCTAGGTCACGGTTCCGGGTCCGTTTACCAAAAATATTGACCAAAGTCAACTTTATTCAATTAATTATCATAAATTTAACTCTTTATCAAGATTTCACATAAGGCTTCCCGGCTACTCGCCTGGGCTGCACACGCACATCGAGGTAAGATTAACGGAGGACTTCGGGGCCTCAGAACATAGACATAATTAAATTTACATAAGATGACCTTTTGGGTCATCACAAAAGGCAGTGTGTTCTTTTAAAACACGTGAAATGTCCATTTTTCCTCATTTCTTCCACCAATAGAGACCTTGAGACCTTGGGAAAACTGCTCCATGACCTAGCTACTGAAGAGGTAAGTAAATTCTACCCTAGTGTTTGTTTAATACTTGAATTACTAGTTAAATTACCTACTTAATTAGTGGAAATCAAGGAATTGGGTAGTAACCTAGGGCTTTCGAGAATTTAGGGGATTACCCGTGAATTGGCTATGAAATCATACATATTAACGATCCTTAGGTTATGGGTGAGTGTTTCCTTTGAGAATTTTCGGAATCCAAGCGTGCGGGCTCGGGGTTGAATTTTGGGATTTCTTCAAGAATGATGAATTGACTAATTAAATAGGAGAAATTCCATGCTTTTAGTATAGTTTGATATATTTACATTACATTTGATTAGTTTCGAGTCATTGGGCGACGAGTTCGGGATTTCGGGCGCATTCTTGACTTGGGGAGTAGGTTTGACACGAGGTGAGTCTTCTTTCTAACCTTGTAAGAGGGAATTGTCCCCATAGGTGATCTAAATTCTATGTGTTGATGTTGTGGGGGCTACGTACGTACCACGTGATGAGAGTCCATACGTAGCGGCTATTATTATTATGTCCGGGTAGTTTTGCCCACATCATGACTTGTGATTCTTTCTCGTAATGAATTCATGTTATATGTAGTTTTCCTGAGATTTATGGAAATTAATAATTTTTAAAGAAATTATTTGTGAAAAGTAATTTTTAAAGGAATATTGTGTGTGCATGTGACAGCTTCGCAATTTACATTCTGGGAGCGGAGTGTGATTTCCCCCACTCTCATGGGAGCGGGTCGTACGCCACAGCGAGATATAAAGATGCACTTTTGGTTCGGGCCGTTCGACCCTCGGCAGTGCACATATATGATCATTTTACTTTATGGCTCAGGCCGGTTGTCTTTATCCCGTATGCACATGATAAGTTGTTAATGATTTCATGGATATTGATTCGACAGATATTTGGGGGGGGGGGGG